>PVIH01029124.1:0-14172 GCA_004025045.1 Sigmodon hispidus | reverse complement strand
CTTCAGAGATTCTATCTTCCATCTCTTGAACTCTGTTCGTTATGCTTGTATCTGTAGTTCCCGCTTTTTTCTTCAGGTTTTCTATTTCCATTTTTGCCTCATTTTGCGCCTTTTTTATGGCTTCTATTTCAGCTTTTATTTCAGCTTTTAATTCAGCTTTTAGTTCCTGGCATGTTTCTTTCATAGATTTGTTCATCTCGTCCAATTTTTTGTTTGTCTGTTCTTCTATTTCTTTAAGGCTTTTTTTCATATCTTCTTTGAGAGCTTCGATGAACATCAAAAAGGAATTTTTGGTGTTGTTTCCTTCTGTTTCCTCTTCATTACTCAGTTTAAGCCTTGTATTTGTAGGATCGCCACTCTCTTCTGGAGTTACCATGTTGTCCTTTGTAGTATTATGTAATTTTTTGCACTGACATTTGCTCATGGCTTCAGTGGTTCACGATTAGATGGGTCCTGGTCAGTTGTGGCACTCGGGTTTGTATGCCTCCTGTCACCTTTCTGGTCAGGGTCTGATTCTGTCTTTCACAGACCCCTACAGTTGGTTCGCTCAGTTTGAGGTCGTGGCGGGGTTTCCCTCAGCAGGAGCCGTGGAAGTGGTCAGGGACAGTGTCCACCTGCCCCTGCCCCAGAGAGTGCTGGGATTCTGCCGCCAGCACTGGGTCCCGGAAGTGGAACCAGAAACAATGGGAGCTCAACTCTCCCTCCCAGGCTGGGATATAGGCACTGAGGCCTCTAGCCCCCTCCTGACCTCTGGGCGGGGTCCGAATCCGCCCCTCAGAGACCCCTGCAGTTGGTTCTCTCAGTTCGAGGTAGTGGCGGGGTTTCCCTCAGCAGGAGACGTGGAAGTGGTCAGGGACAGAGTCCACCTGCCCCTGCCCCAGAGAGCGCTGGGATTCTGCAGCCAGCACTCCTATGTATTTATTTCAATGATTTGTTTATATAATTGTAAATGTCATCTACCCACTGTAGAGTATAAACATTATGAATGAAAGTATGTTTTCAGTAAGATACTAATAGAATTTATGGGTTCACAAGCCTTTGCTTCCATCTCCTTTTTTCCCTACAGGAAACAAAACTTTGCTTCCTGCTTCTCTGGAACTAATTGGGTGGTTAATTAGAGTCAGTGGAATGTGAACAGAAATTATCTGTACAGTTTGTACAATTGTCAGGGTTGGACTCTACTGATCTACTGTAGTCCCCATCAACCTGAAAGCAAGTGAGATACCTATCTCCAGGTTGTGCTCCCAACATTCCCACCCAATGGACACTGTCTCATCAAGATCCACTCTACTGACCAATGCCAAGCAACTGAACATGCTCCTCATGGCCAATTCTTCTCCATAACACCAGCAGACAACATAGGCACAGGCCCAAACCACACCAGTTGGAAAAACAGCAGACTAAATTCAAAGATCAAATCACAACAGCTGAAAGAATAGTCACAGTCACAAGCCACACCAGTGGAAGAAAAAAAAAAGAGCTTACATAAGCGTAAGGATACATCCAACAACAGAAAGCAATATGGCACCACCTGAACCCAATGATCCTACAGCTGCAAAACCTGAATATTTCAATGCAGCTGAAACAGAAGAAAATGAACTTAAAAATTACTTTATTAATGTTAGCAGTTAAGAAAATGACAAATAAAAATTTGAAGAAATCAACTATTTCATTATAGAAAACAAAGAAAAAATAGCCAAACAAATACAGGAAATTCTTAAAGACTTGAAAATTAAAAAAAAAAAACAATAAATAATACACAAACTGTGGGAATTCTGGAAATGAAAAACTGAAAATTGGAGCAGCAAAGAGAAACAGCAGGGGCATGCATCACCAACAAAATACAAGAGATGGAAGAAAGAATCTGAGATGAAGCCTAGTTGATCATGGAGAGCAATTCTTTTTTGGTATGTTTTAAGATATGGTTTAACAGAATTTTAATGAGTACTTTTACATCAATGTTTATGAAAAGTATTGGTATATAATTCATTTTTTTGTTTTATCTTTGTGTGGCTTGGGTATCATTGCTCTAGCTAGAACTTCGAGTATTATGTTGAATAGATATGAGAAGAGTAGACAGCCTTGATTTGTTTCTGGTTTTAGTGGAATAACTTTGAATTTCTTCCCATTTAGCTTGATGTTGCCTGTTGAGTTGCTATATTTTGCTTGAACTATCTTTATGTATGTCCTTTGTATTCCTGATCTTTTCAAGACCTTTATCATAAAAGGGTGTTAGATTTATTTAAAGGCTTTTTTTAAATCATCAAATTAGATGATCATGTTTTTATTTGTCTTTTAGTTTGTTTATAGGGTGGATTAAAATGACATATTTTAGTGTGTTGAACCTTACCTACTCTGAGATTTCATCTTACATCTGTCAAACGGCTAAGTTAAAAAACACTGATGACAGCTTATGATGGAAAGGATATAGAGTAAAGGGAATACTCCTCCATTGCTGGTGGGAGTGAAAACTTGTATAATCACTTTGCAAATCAGTATGAAGGTTTCCAGACAATTGAAATCAATATACCTCATAATTCAGCTATAACAATCTTTAGCATATACTCTAAGGATGCTCAATCATATTATAAGGTCATTTGCTCAACTATTTTCATAGCAGTATTATTTATAATACCCAGAACTTAGAAACAATGTAGATGCACTTCATGCAAAGGTTAGATAAAAATAATTGTTGTACACTTACACAATGGAGTATTACTCAGGGTAAAACACAATAACGTCTTAAAATTTTTAGGCAAAAAATTAGAACTAGAAAAAAATAAAATATCTTTGGTGAGGTAACTCAGACCCAGAAAGATGAAGATTCTATGTACTCACTCATAAGAGGATATTAGATGTTAAGTAAAGGATAGCGAGGCTATAATCTACAACCCCAGAGAAGCTTGGTAACAAGAAGGACCCTAAGAGAGACATACATGAATCTCCCTGGAAAGAGAAAATAAAAACATTCTCCTGAGTAAATTATGAGCCTGAGGAAAAGCAGGGAATGGGAGGTAGGATGATAACATCATGAAACAGCATGGTTGAGTTGGGGGACAGATAGAGATGGAAAGCAAGAAAAGAGATATCTTGATATAGAAAGCCATTATGGTGTTAAGAAAAAACCTAGTGCTAGAAAAATCTCCAGGTATTCACAAGGATGACCCCAGTTAAGATTCTAAGCAACAATGGAGAGAGTGCCTGAACTGGCCACCTCCTGTAATTAGATTGATGATCACCCTAATTGTCATTGTGGACAATTCCATATAGTAACTGAGGGAAGCAGATGCAGAGATCCACAGGTAAGTACTGGGTTGAGCTTCTGGAGTCCAGGTGAAGAGAGGGAGGAGGGATTATAAGAGCAAAATGATCAAAATGATAAAGGAAGGACAAACTGAAACAGTTGACTCGAGCAGGTGAAAGCTCACTGAATCTGAAGTGACATCTGGTGAACTTGAATAGGACTAAACTAGGCCCTCTGAATGTGAGTGGTGACAGTTGTGTGGCTTGACTGCAGTGGGTCCAGGATTTATCCCTTGGGCATGAACTGGCTTTTTGAAGCTCATTTCTAATGTAGAGATACCTTTCTTAGCCTTGATACAGGTGTGTGTGTGTGTGTGTGTGTGTGTGTGTGTGTGTGTGTGTGTGTGTGTGCTTGGTCCTGCCTCAACTTGATATGGGAGATTTTAATTCCCCGAGGTAGTCTTTTTCCTCTCTGAGTAGTAGATGGTGGGGTTGGGTAGGGAAAGATGAGGAATGAGCAGGAGCAAGGGAGGGATGGGGAATTCTGGTTGATACGTAAGATTAAAAAACCTTTCAGATAAAAAGATAATAATAATAAATATAATAAGAATTATATTTTGAATAATCACCAAAACCAGGGTCAACAAAACTCCCAGTGTACCTGGAGGATTTCAGTCACTCTCCATCTAAGTAAGAGATGGGTCTGACATAGTATCACTCTGTCCTCTCCTATCCCGCCACTGTTTATTTTGAGAATTTGCCTTTTTTTTGTAACATATTGTGAAGTTTCTTCTTAGATTCAGTTATAACACTGACAAAATACTTATCAATATTTTGAAAAACAAACTTTACTGTTGACTTATACAAGATGTAATATAATGCTAACATTTCTTCATTGGATATAAAATAACATATGGATGAAAATGAATACTAAATTTATGGTAATTTATAGGCTTATAGTATCCCTTATAAACTGCTTCCCACCCTGTTACATTTTGTGAAACATTGTGTGGATCTTGGATTCCCCATTATCAATTTCATATATATATAGTCTCCTCAATGCATTCTCACTATCCCTCTTTGTAAGCATTCTTTTAGATCCATCTTCCTTGCAAGGAAAGTTTGAAATTATTTTAGACTTAAATTGATAAGGGACAAATCTGCACAAGGCAGAGATCCAGTTGCTATAGAGTTGACTTTATGCTCCTTAGATTATTCGAGTGTCATTGTTATAGCCAATGAGAAATCAACACAACTTTTAAATAATCAATTTTTTTGGCAGATGAGACAGTGAAGTAGAGCACAAAGCAAGAGAGAATCTAGAAATTGTCGCCGAGAAGTATTGTGCATCTGTTGCTGTTTCCTTTTGGCACTTGTAGTTCATAGAGGAATAACTATGGCTAGTAAATGAACAGAAGAAAACAAGTGTTGGAAGGCCAAGGCAGGATGATGGCACTCACAACATGTCCTCTTTTTTAAAAGAAAGAAAAAAAAAATGCACTCCTGTGTCCAGAGATGTGGAATATACAGGTTTTTCAAATGAGAGGAGGAAAATCTAAAGGCATATGAACATTCTATAACAGTGACCATTGTAGTGCATCCACAACAGGTGAGTACTGTGGTAAAGAGACAACAGAACTAGACCAGCATGTTGCAGAAACTGGAGAGAAGCTAACATCTGGACCATGAGGTACCCAGTAGAGCCTGAGTTATTTTAGATAACATACTAGAATTTACTGGACCAAAACTCTCAGATCACACTTAGGGTAAACACCAATCTGATTACAGTAAATGGTCGGCTCAAGCACCCTCTCCACAATTGCTACAGGTTATCCTTATGGATTCCAGGGAGTTATCCTCGTACCAGGTTTCTCCCTAACCCCCAAATCATCCTTCCTGTGAAGATATTTCTTTCTTTATCTTTCCCCCACTGTCCAGTCCCCAACATACTTCCCTACCCAATCTTCCTAACAGACTCCCTCAATTTCCCATACACCATACCCTCTTCCCCACCCCCAGTTTATCTAAGGAACCTCTTCTATTTCTCATTCATAGGGAAGTCCATGTGGCCCTCTTTGGGCCCTTCTTATTTACTAGTATCTCTGGGTCTGTGGACTGTAGGTTGGTTGTCCTGAACTTTCCTCCTAATATCCACTCATGAGTGAGTAGATACCATGTTTGTCTTACTGGGTCTGGATTACCTCACTCAGAATTATTTTTTTTCAAGTTTTGCCAATTTACCTGCAAGTTTCCTGAGGTCACTGTTTTTTTTTTGTTTGTTTGTTTGTTTTTGTTTGTTTTTTTTTTTTTTTTTTTTTTTTTTTTTTTTTTTTTTTTTTTTTTTTTTTTTTTTTTTTACAGTTGGGTAATACTCTATTCTGTAAATGTATCATATTATTCTTATTCATTTTTTATTGAAGGGCATCTAGGTTGTTTCTATGTTCTGGCTGTTACAAACAATGCTGCTATGAACATAGTTGAGCAAAAGCCAATCAGTAGAAGTCCTCTGGAAGAATGGAAAAAGAAATTCTCAGAGTGGAGAAAGAGATTAAGGTCATGACAGGGCAACGCACAGAGACAGCAGAACTGAGTTCATGCAAGCACATGGACTCTGAACCAACATTTAGGAAGCCTGTGTGGGACTAACCCTAGGCCCTCTGCACATATGTGACAGTTGTGTAGCTTGGTCTCTTTGTAAGGCCCTAGAAATAAGATCAGGTTCTGTTCTTGGCACTTAGCTGACTTTTGGAAACCTGTTCCTCATACTGGATTACCTCAAAAAGCCTTGATGCAGGGGAAAGAGCTTGGTCCTACTTCAGTTTAACACTCCATGCTTTGTTCAAGCCCATGGTAGGCCTACCACCATTGAATGGATACTGAGACAGGATAGGAGTTGGGGAAAGAGGGCAGGAGGAGAGAAGGAAAGAAGAACTGTGATCAGGATATAACATTTAAAAAATTAATTAAATAAAAAATTTTAAAGATACTAGAGTTTAGTTTAGAAGACACTGGATGGGAATGTTTTAATTAGGCAAGATAAAATAAAACTACAAGGAAATATATATTTGTAATGGGACTGTTCTCTGTATCATCCTGTAAATAAAGAAGCTGTTTTGGCCTGTGTGGAGCAATGTAGAAATGGGTGGAGGAATCATAGGGGAAACAGGTAGAAGGAGGTTGGAGTCAGACAGACTCCTTCCTGCCTCAAAAGGAGAAGCATGTAGGACTACTTGTACGGGCCATGGGTAAAGACCACGTGGCAGGTAGATTAATGGAAATGGGTTGAATTCAGATGAAAGGGCTAGATAGTAATGTGCCTGAGACATAAGCCAAACAGTATGAAATTAATATAAGCATCCAAGTCATCTTTGGGCAGTAAAAGCTGCCATGGGCAGGTCTGAAGTTCTGGACCAAATGGGTTGGAAGTCATATACAACATACATTCATTTCAATTTTTTCACAAATATTACCATGTTTATCAACACTACAAAAATTAAACTATTACTAAATATGATATTCTACATTTGTGTCAAGATTTGAATAAAACATCAAATCATATTCTCTTTATAATTTCTCTAGCTTATCAAAATTTACTTGGCTAGGTTAACACTGTGGGTTCATTTATGAAACTCTGGTTATTTAAATTGTTTTCTTGAAACACAAGTAGAAGTAGAAATAATTTTGAAATTGTTGGAAAACTTGTTACCCGCCTGAAATTATTAAATATTTTCTATTAAAGTGGTTTTTCTAGCTATTTGGAAAAGGGTAAATTTGTTTGATATTTGGAATATATTAGCTTAAAAATTGATAGAGCCTTGAAAATGATATAACTTTTAAATAATATTTTAAATGTTATAAATAACCTTAGCTACTCTGCTTAGCTCACCCTCTTTTGGTCTCTTTGATAAGCAAAAGTAGATATTTCTTTCTAAGTGTCCTCTAAAGTTGTCAAGTTAGAGAAAGGCATGCCTAATCTGAAAATATTTTTCTGATTATATTTTTTTAGAAATATTACTTGTAGAACAGGTGCTACTTCAAAAATGATGAAAGTATCTATGACCCTTGAGTCCTCTAAAACATAAGATCTCATTTAAACTTTCCACAAACTGGAGATACTTCATGCTTGAGTTTATCATTTTATGTTTAGATTTGAACTAGCTTACATCTCAAAAGAAGAAACAAATTTTCTATGGTGAATGATCTTGTAGTTGTGGGTCCTTGTGAATTACCTGTAGCTCTGATTTGTAATTCAGTTCTCCACTGTGGATTTAAGGGATTATATAAGTAGTTCCTGAAAACTTTGATGTCGAGGACAATGTCACTACTGAGCCAAGATGGGCAAAGGACTTTTAATTGCTGGTTAAAATTACTTCTAATCCAGCTCTGCATATTCTCCTGTCCCTTAACTAAGCCCTGTGCTTCCTATCAACAGCTGCAAAAAGGGTGGGTGCAGGCATTCATGTGCTTGAACATATTGCCAATTTTCTGACACTATAACAATATATTGAACATGGGCCTCTTTCATAGTAAAGAGAGGTGTATTTTGACCCATGGTTCTGGAGGTTCAAATTTAAGATCAGGTAGCTTCATCAATTTTAGCTTTATGGTGTGCTTCATGGCAGGAAAGGTAGAGTAGACCCAAGCACACACACAGCACAAGTCAGAGAAGTCAGAGAAAGCATGAAACAGAGTTCTACAGTCCCATTCCATGTACATTTACATATGTGTGAGTAAACATATATATGTAAATAATCATACCATACACATATGAAAATTTATGGAAGCATATGTGCAATTATATATGTATATATAAATTTACACACACATGCATATATATTGTTCTTATTGTTCATTGTCTCATCTTAACACTTTCTGTCCACTCATCCTCCAATCACCCATGGAATTTACTTTTCAAGGCAATTGACCAGGAAGCCTGGATTGGTGTGTATTAATGGCCATAGATTTTCCAGGATCCTACTTAGCCTGAATGATTGCTTACTTGAGGGAAAAGCCTTAGCTGTTCTTAAAGATCTGTGGCCCTTTATTGTCCCTGTTCCACTTCTGGGCATGTCTGTGAGAATATTTCCAGACAGCTTTAACGATAAAGGAATAATCTACCTTGAATCTGGCTGGCATGACCAGACATGGTCTGGGACATCTGACCATGTGCCACAAAAATAAAATAGAGGCAGTTGACCACCAGAACTAATCTTACTTCTTGTCTTGGGTGTAACATGGCCTGCTGCCTCATATTTCTGAAGTCATGGTGTTCTATGATAATGAGTTAATTCCCTCCTTAAACAAGAAACCAACATAACATTTTCATTCTTTATGATGCTTGTATCATGTATTTTATCACAGCAATTTAGAGAACAGGCATTCCTCAGTTAATGAAACTGTTTTTATTGAAAGAGTATGCCAACAATGAAATTTTTAATTTTCACTTTGAGTAAAATTTTATCCATGTTTTTGCAGACAATATAGAAAATGAAAATGTAAGTGGAAGTCACTTATTAAACTGTGATGAGCAACACCATTGCTTCTTCCAAGCACTTGACTCTGAAATTTCAGAGACTGATAGAGTCACTTAAATATTCTCTAAATACATGCCGTTATGTGTCACTCATTGGCCTCATTCATCCTGAAGATGATAATAATGTAGGACTCTGGTGGGGCTTCAGTTGAGTAGTTTTTTTTTGAGTTTGCCTTAACTAAAAAAGGTTTCTACAGGATTGTTCAAATTCTACCTGAAGTAAAGCTCAACATTTCCCTCTGTCCAGTCTCCCTTCCTTTATCAGTCTAATGACCAAGGGAGTAACTCTCAAGGACAGTCCTCTGAAAGCTTCCAGCAAGCAAATCTTGGCTTCAGTCTGTTAGCTTGGAAACCTTTTATACTCCACTATTGAAATAACCTTTAAATTTGTTTATCCCTACTTGAAGATAGTTATAGCCAACAGAAACTTAAGAGTTAAATGTGCATAACATATTTTCAGTGACTTCAAACATTTTATTGGATGACTAGATCATATTTCACTTATATTTTTATACTTATATATTTATCTGTCTATATGTATTATGCAACAGTAATAATTTGAGAATAAAGGACCATAAGTTTAAAAGCTGTTGTGCAACAGAGGGAATGGGATTGAAGAAAGGAGAGAAATAAAATAAATAATTTAAAAATATTTTTATATTTATATTAAAATGTTTTCTGAATGAACAAAGGGAAAATGGAATAGAAATGAAAGGGGAACTTCCGGTCAATGGAGGAGTGCAATGGACTGTGGAACTCTAAAAATGAGAAAAAATTAGACAGAAAGGTGCAGAGCAAGCAAATATATCTGACAAAACACATAAGCAGTGGAGGAAATTGTTCCAGAAGATACAGGGAATTAAGTACAACGCAAAAAGCCTAGAGGCACAACAGTGATGAGATCTCATGCAGATGAAGGACCAACCAGGAAGCAAGGAATAAAGTGTTGGCTATTAAGGTGGAAATGAAGGCTCAAGAAACATAATAGACACACGTATACAAACCTGTCAGGGTACTATGATGGATGGATTAGCTCTAGTGAGAGATAGAAAGAGTAAGGGAAAATGATTATAAGATACTATCCCTGGGGGGCTGTGAGGAAGACAATGTTAGTGATGAAACTGAGAAAGGGGACTGTTAGCAGAGGGTGATTACCTTGTCATCTGATAGGCTAGAGTCCTTTTGTTACACTCTCTAAGTGGAGATGAAATCTTAGCAATTCAAGTTACACAATGCAGAAAAGAAGTGTTCTAAATATATTTTATGTGTAGGGTATGAGAAAATTTAATTGCAGGAAAAGATAAATAAAGCAATGCTATTCTAGCTAACCCATAGAGGTTACTGTTATTAATGAGGAGTCATATATCCCAATCTGAAAATAGTTTCAACCACTCATGTTTTTTTTTTCTAAAAAAAAATACTGTAATTACATATTGTCTCCATTGTTTGTGTTTTTGAATTTGAATGCAGCTTCTGTTCATGTTGCATTTGTTTAATTCTGTCTAGCTGCATTTAGACTGTGTCTTTCTAAAACATCTGATTTTTTAAATAAAGAGTTGAATGGCCAATAGTGAGTCAGGAGAAAGAATAGGCAGGGCTGGCAGGCAGAGAATATAAACAGAAGGAGAATCTGGGAAAGAATAGAAGAAAGAGCAAGAAAATAAAAAGAAGAGGATACAAAGGACAAGCCACCCAGCCACACAGCCACACAGCCACACAGCCACACAGCCACACAGCCACACAGCCACACAGCCACACAGCCACACAGCCACACAGCCACACAGCCACACAGCCACACAGCCACACAGCCACACAGCCACCCAATCACCCAGCCAGACAAGGAGTAAGAGTAATATTTACAGAGTAAGAAAACTGTAAAAGTCCAGAGGGATAAGACAGGATAATTTAAAGTTACAAAAAGCTACCAAGAAAAAAGCCAAGCTAAAGCCTGACATTTATAATTAAGAATAAGCCTCTCTGTGACTTATTTAGGATCTTGGTGGCAGGCCCTCCAGAATAGCAAAGACAACAACAAAAACAATAACCCAATTTATGGATAAAAATGGAGATCCACTCAAACTATTAAACTATTTAATTTGGTAACTGACATTCTTCCTACAGATTCCATATCAAGAACCCCTGAACAGTACCATAGGATCTTTGAGCATCTTCTTTTATAGGATTCATTGCAGTATATTCCAACGTGTTCTGTTCTATTCAAATCTTAGAAGTAGGAAAATGAAAATAATTGCTTAAGATGTATACTGTCAGTAGTGGCAGATAAGACGCCCATATTAAAAGTAAAAATGATGTTATGAAAAGTTAATTTTTAACATATATAGGAAAATCTCTTAAAAGAGAGTAATATAAATGATATCAACTATGTTTCATATTCTATGGCTTTATAGAAAAAATAACAAGTTACTATCATACTGACCCTCTGGTTTGCAAATCTATAAAACAAACAATAAAGGACAAGCTGTTTTAGAGTTATTTTCAAGCATATTTTGATAGTGACATGATGCATGTTTAAAAATAACAAATGTATTCATTTCATAAATAATTAAACAGTAAAATATTACTGTCCAACTTTTTTCAGAAGTAATGAAACATAGTAGCATTAGATGATTAATACAGAACAAACAACTACTCCCTAATGTTTGCTAACATTTAGTGATGCTTTACATAGTATCAGCATGTTAAGTCCTAATAAGTTACTTATTAGATTTATCACTTATCTAAAGGAAATTATTGTTGTTCTTATAGTACTTTAAAATAAAAAAAAATACCCTAATATAAAGAAGGTTTGTTTCCTGTCATAGATAAATATGTCTTTTGTAGCTAACAACTTGTTACTCCATTAAACTCCATTATACAAGTGCAGATAAAGATTATTGTTATTTTTTTTTAATCACAAAAGCTAATTATAACAAAAAGACAATTCTCATCTTTACCTGCACTATACTTAGCAACCTACATATAGTATATAGTATGTAATTTTCACAAAGGTCTATATTCAACATTCGAATAGCATCCTTGTGTTTGAAAATATCAAATCTGTTTCATGGTCACAGTGAGGAACTAGAGTTGTCCTGTTGCTACCTCTAGCTCCAAATCTACATGACAGATTTGGATGTTCTTTACACAGGGCACAAGTACTTGCTTACCTTCATAGGCACATTCCACAAGCTTCATGACTCCACTCTCCATCTTTGGCAGACACCCAGAACTAGAAGACCAGGGTAATCATTAAGTCTGGTGTACTCACCATATCTTATATAACAAAGATTATTCAACACCACAGAAATGTATCTTTGTCTCTGTAAAGTAGACAGCATATGTGCTATGTACAAGGGCATGTTTTTATTGCCATCCCATTAAAAAAAATAAGAAATAGTCCAGAAAGAGCAAGTGCAGGACTCACATATCAGTATAAACAGCCTTGTCTGGAGTCTGGAACTGAAATACAGCTGATGTTTAAAATAGAGTCTATTCTCATAGGTGAGATGAGTGGATGTCCTTAAAAATGGGGGAGGCAAGTGTAGACAAAGGTTAGAAGAACTTTGCCACAGTTTGAATTGGTCCAGTCCAGTTCTATCACATACTGCTGATAATTCCAAGAGTCCCTTTGGTGATAGCAGTAGCAACCTGTTTCATGGCAAGACTCCAGTTTCCTGACAGGAAGCCTCCATTCATCAAAGCAAGCAATCCTACACTTCCCATCTGGCCTGCTAACTATCTAATCACTGTGTATCATCAGTAAGTACACACATTAAGGGCACATTCATCAAAGTGTAACTCATTGCCATGGAAGAAATGTCACTAATGCTTTCAGTACATTTTTTCATAAATTAATGTATTTTTTAATTTAGTTTTCAAGAGTTGAATGCATATTATTTTCATTTACCTTTGTATGAATAGAAAGCAATTTCAGCCTGAAAAGCTAGTGTTTTAATACATTTTACAACACAAATTAAATACAAGTGGGCTTTGTTCGTAGCATAATTTATTAAATTCTAAAGAGGATTGTAATAGATAATGATAGAGAGTTTAGATAACAGATATTTAGCCACTATAGGAAATAAAATTTTTCAACTATGTGTTATTTGATGAGAAATATTAATAATTTTCTGAGTCAGTGTTCTGAACCCAGTTTACAGGAAATGGTGAATTAAGAAGATTTAGTGAGATGGTTTCAAAATTTTTTTCAAAGTCTATCTGTCAGAAGGGAACATGACATTTTGGTAAATTAGAGAGTAGTAGAGGTTGCTGGTTCCCTTCAGAAGATGTAAAACGCTTCACTTGGTACTAATGTACATAAAGCAATTAGTTACTTGTCATGATGGGTGTTCCCCAAGGCACTGCACTTTCTCCATTAGTATTTATATCTACATGCCATTACACACTGGGCAGCACTAACCAGATGATGGCCACTCAGAGAATTACTCAAGTCATGTGCTATCAAGAAGAAGAAAGCCAACAATATTAGCATACAGAAGGTGCTTACACCACTTAATTTTCGTGAGATTGTTTTTAAATTCTTGATGAAAATGCAACATTAGAAAACTGACTAATTAACCCATAGAGAGGGAGATTTTTTTTTTTCCAAAGCAGAGGAAACACGGAATTTATCTTTGTATAGTCTGAGTGGAGGCTTTATTTAGCAGCTTCCTTTAAGAGTTCTATTTGCTGGCTGGGGGCTGGAGAGATAGCTCAGAGGCTAAGAGCACTGACTGTTTTTCCAGAGGTCCTGAGTTCAATTCCCAGCAACCACATGGTGGCTCTCAACCATCTATGATGACATCTGGTACCTTCCTCTGTATACTGTATACATAATAAAAAAATAAATATATAAAAAAGGGTTCTATTTGCTGGTACCCTGGGTAGGACAATGGGGCTCAGGATCATAAAGGAAGTAGGAAGTTATGTGCTAACCAGACCTGTGAATGGCAGGCACCCTGAAGACAGATTAAGGAGTTTATTCATTGTAACACTTTGCAAATTACTAAATACAAAACATATTCATTCTCAAGGGAAATGTGTGTGAGGTAGAGAGACCAATAGCAAAAAATTGAGTAGAGGAAATCAGTTTAACTTCTATAATTCATGATCTTGACTTTTACACACACACACACAGAGAGAGAGAGAGAGAGAGAGAGAGAGAGAGAGAGAGAGAGAGAGAGAGAGAGAGAGAGATTTTCATTCTTACAGCTGACAGAGGAAGCCCAAGTGTAGCTGTGCTCTTGTGAAGACAGACTGCCAGTGTTTTGTGTAGGGCAGTTCTGAGGCTTCAAACTCCCCGTTAAGTTAGAACTTGTATCACTCTGGAGGCATTGGCTATAATAGTGCAGAAAGACTTGGAGTAGTGATGGGGAGGGACAAGTTCTACTGGGAAA
>PVIH01029123.1:0-14173 GCA_004025045.1 Sigmodon hispidus | reverse complement strand
TCCCAGCTTCAGGAGATCCCACTTGTTGATTGTTGGTCTTAGTGCCTGTGCCACTGGTGTTATATTTAGGAAGTGGTGGCCTGTGCCAATTTGTAGAAGTGTATTTCCCACTTTCTTTTCTATCAAGTTCAAAGTGGCTGGGTTTAAGTTGAGGTCTTTGATCCACTTGGATTTGAGTTTTGTGCAGGGTGACAGGCTCGGATCTATTGAAAATATGTCTTAATCTATCCTCTGTACATGATAAGAAATGAAATGAATAATTTAAAAAATTCCTCTTAAGAAATTATGAATCAATTAGTCAAGTTTCTTGAGCAATTTGACTTTGTATGAGAGGATAATGGATAATAAATTCTTTAAAGTATTTACTACACTGGTAAGAGTAATAGAGCCAGTTTGTGGTGCTAGATGAGGTTATGTATTCTTCCTGACCCAGAAGAGGCATAAGAATGAGATGCAAATTCATACACCTATGAACACTTGATTTTTTATAAAGAATCTAGAAATACATACTGGGGGGAAAAAACAGCATCTTCAACAAATGGGGCTGATCATGCTGAATGTGTGCGTGTAGGACACAAATAGGTCTATATTTATTGCCCTGCAAAAAACTCAAGTCCAAGTGGATCAAAGACTTCAGCATTAAACCAGACACACAGAACCTGATAGAAGAAAAAGCAGGAAATAGCCTTGAACACATTGGCACAGGAGACAACTTTCAGAATAGAACACCATTAACACAGGCACTAATACCAACAATTAATAATGAGACCTCATGAAACTGAAAAGTTTCTGTAAGGCAAAGGACACTGTCAATCAGACAAAACAGCAGCCTACAGAATGGGAAAAGATTTTTACCAACTCCACATCTGATGTAAGACTAATATACAAAATATATAAGGAACTCAAGAAACTAGATATCAAGAAAGTAAATATCTCAATTTAAAAATAGGTTATACATCTAAACAGAGAATTATCAATAAAGGCATCTCAAATGGCTGAGAAATGTTCAATATCCTTAACCATCTGGGAAATGCAAGTCATAACTACTTTGAGATTTCATTTTATACCTATTAGAATGACTAAAATCAATCACACAAGTGACAGTCCATGCTGGCAAGATATGGAGCAAGGGGAACACCCTCCGCTGCTGGTGGGAGGGCAAACTTGTACAGCCACTAAGAAAAACAATATTAAGGCTCCTCAGAAAATTGGAAATTAATCTACCTCAAGACCCAGCTATACAGTCTTGAGCATATACCCAAAGGATTCTCCATTCTACTACAAGAATACTTGTTCAGCCATGTTTATTGCTGACAATTCATAATAGCAAATAACTGGAAACAACCTACACATCTCCCAACTGAAGAATGGATAAAGAAAATATGGCACATTTATACAGTGAATAATTACTCAGCTGTTTAAAAAAAAAATGACACCATGAAATTTACAGGTAAATGGATGAAACTAAAAAAAAAAACCCACAGTAGGTGAGGTAATTCATATCCAGAAAGACAAATATGATATGTATTCACTTATAAGTGGATATTAGCCATTAAATAAATGATAACTAAGCTACAATCAGTAGACCGGAGAATTTAGGTAAATAGGAAAAGTCTATAAGAGACATATAGACTTTGCTTGGAGAGCAAATTAGAATAGTTACATGGGTCAAACTGGGGGCCTTGAGGACAGGAAGGGGATCAGGTGACAAGATCAGGTCAGGGAGAGATGAGGTAGAGGAAGAGTAAGGGGAGAGTCACATGGAATGAGGGGAGAGGGCATATCCATTGTGGTGTGAAAACCTAACACAATGAAAACTTGTAATGTGTGAAGGTGATCCTAATGAGAACTCCCAGCAATGGAGGATGTGGAGTCCCAGCTGGACATCTCTTGTAGCCAATTGAGGTTTCCATTGGTGGGACAAGGTTGCTCTCTGAAAACTGACAGTGTGGCCCTATTGTCAAGGACAATACCCACTCAACTCATTGAACATGGAGAAGTCATGCTTGAGCATACATGAAGCTTTTACCACCACATTCTACTTTGGCGTGGGAAGGTACTCTGCCAGCTACCAAAGAGAGATGTGGACACCAATGCAGTCATAAAACCTTTGACCTACAATCTATTCTGCTGTAAAATACGTGGTAGGGCAAAAGTGGCACAGAAGTTGTGACTCTAAGTAGCCAACCAATGTCTAATTTAACTTAAGGCCCCCTCTAAGAGAAGGAAGGCATACCTGGATACTGCTTGAGTAACCAAGAACCAAAAACTAAATAGCCCAGAGACCTAAGGTAAAACCAAACATGACTGGTGTAATGGGACTATGTTCTGTTACATTGTAAATAATTATCCTGCCTACTGGTTTAATAAAAATGCTGATTGTCCAAAGGCAGACAGGAAGTATGGGTGGGGCTACCAGACTAAGAAAACTCTGGAAACAGGAAGAGCAGAGCAGAAATGCCAGGAGACACAGAGGAAAGAAGCAGAAATGCTGCTGAGAAAAGGTACCGAGCCGCACGGCTGAACAAGGTAAGAATCATGGGTTAGTTTAAGAATTGAGAGTTAGCAAGTTATATACCTGAGCCATAGGCCAATCAGCATAAAATTAATGTAAGTATGTGTGTGTGTCTCTGTGGCACTGCGGGTCTGCAGACCAGAACCTCAGGGCTAGGCAGGAAAGTCTGGGCCAGAAACCACATATAACAGACTGGTCTAAAATAGACAAATAAGTAAATAAAATAAAATGATTCCTAATGATATTCTGATATACTCATAGATCTGTGCCTTATCCAGTGATCATCAGAGAAGCTTTCTCTGGCAGCAGATGGGAACAGATGCAGAGAACCACAGCCAGATATTATGCACAGAGTCTAAACTGGAGGTTTCCATCAAATCCCTCCCCCTCAGAGTTCAGGGAATCCTATGGAAGAGGAAGTGAAAAGATTGTAAGAGGCCAAGGAGATGTAGGATGCGAGAAAAAATAGGTGTTCGAATCAAGTAAGCAAGGTACATATGAGCTCACAGAGACTGAAGCAGCAAGGCAGGGCTTGCATGGGTCTACACCCGGTCCTCTGAGTATATATTCTAGCTATTAGCTTAATATATTTATGGGACCCTTGACTATGGGAATGAGTAGGTCTCTGACTTCTGTGCCTGCCCTTGAGACTCTTCTCTTGGATTGCCATGTCCAACTTGTGATATGACAGTTTTTACTTCATCTTATTGTATTTTATTTTGTTTGGTTGTTATCTCTTAGAAGCCTGTTCTTTTCTAGTGTGAGACAGAAAGGGGGTGGACCCAGAGGCGAGGGAAGGTAAGGGAGAAATGGGAGTAGAGGAAGGGAAAACTATAGTTAGGATATGAGAAAAGAATCTATTTTCAATAAAAGAAAAACATCAAAAACAACAACAAAAACCATTCAACTTGTTGCTCACAGCTCAAAGGCAGCATAGCTTTCCTTGAGTGTCCACCATTCTCCAAGAAAGCTTCATTCTAACGTTGTGTTGAAAAGCTCTCATGGGAAGAGAAAGTACATATTGGTATCTATCTTCATGGGATCAAGGCAAACGTCAAACAGTGCCCCTAAAGTGTGAATCTAAGCAGTCAGGCCAGTCGACTGACTATAAAGGCACTGTGTGTGCTAATAGCCAATTTTACATTTAATGGCATACCCTGAGCCAAAAGTTTCAAATCAGTAGAGATGAACTTCCTCTTTTATAGTTTCTAAAGATGCAGATAAACATTAACTCTCCAATTACTTCAATGAATAAGTGCATCCCACAAGCAATTTTTGATCTGTGTTCTGTGGATTCTTCTTGTTAGAGAAGGATTTTGGCAAGATAATATTATGATATTCTTCTCCATTTCCTCTTTTCCTTGTGGTTTTAGTAAGACAAAAATATACTGAATCTACCATTCTCAAACTATAAACTTTATGTTTAAAATATTGAAATTATTTTGAAATAACAAGCATACAAATAATCCATGTTCTGTGAAAACTTTGTATTTGAACATGTAGACTACTATTTTCATGATCATCGTAAAGATTTTCAGCAACAATAATTTCTTGGCATCTGAAAGCAGCTGCTTCCAGGACTCATCAGGAATGCCAAAATTTACAGATACTCAGATTCTGTGCATAAAATAGAACAGCATTTTTATACTACATAAAAGCCTACATAAACCTTCTGGTGTGCTTTAAATTGCTTCTATGTTACCTGTAAAATCTAATACAAAGAAAATGATATGCAAATGATTGTTTGAAAATAATGACGAAGCAATCTGTACAGTGTATTGAGTACAGAAACAACCAATGTTGGCCTGAAGGTGTAGCAGCAACAGAGCAGCATGTAATGGCTGGCTGAATCCACAGAAGCAGTTTCTTCAGGCATAAGGAGTCAATTCTCTTACTCTGCAAATTAAATTGTTTGATCTATTTCTCTAATAAAGCTATAGGCTTTGTAAAAGTCAAATAAATCATCTTTATTCTGTTTGTTTTGTTTATTTACTCAATAAAATCATATTTTCCTTCTGGACTACAAATAACTGAATGCTAGGTGGATACATACATTTTGGAAGGTTCATAAATGTTCACATTAAATAAAGAATAAAATTAATAGAACTATAAAAATCTGATGAACTTAATAATAATAATAAAAAAAGAAAAAAATCTGATGAACTTGGCTTTTATTTACAAGATCTGACTTTGAAGATGATTTTATTCATCTCATGTCATCTTTATGAATACTAAATAAAATAAATCTTTGTTATAAGTTAAAAATGTTAAGTAAAAAAGGAGATAAAAAATCATGTTTTAATGAAACACTGCATTTAGAAAACAGAAGTACATGTACAAGTAGAATTGTCTGTATGATAATATGGAAGGAATTGTATTGTTCTTTTATTTTTTCCTCAGACTTTCTACCTTTTATAATTTAGAAAGTTTGATTGGGCCATAATTGGCTCATAACAGAGGCTTCAAAGAAGAGGTGTTATATGAAGTTAAAATAACTTAGCAAATAGAATCAGGGGGGCACACACACTCCTTTCCTCCAGACCTTTGCTTCTTAGAGCAGTTAAGAAAAGATAAGCAAGATGGTAAGTTGGGGCAATTCTTTCTGACTCAAAGAATAGAAATGCCACATGCCCAGGCCCCACAGTCACACGGACTGTTGTTGTTAGGCAAGAGTCATCCATCTCACCAAACTGCAAATTGTGCATACATGCATATTCATTCAAAGCATAAGCATATTAACTGCATTTTGTTTGCTTAAATCATGTCATAATCTATGGTACCAACAAACCATATGCAAAATGCCTTAATTTGTATGAACCAATTGCATAACATTCTAAAGAAAGCAGAGCAGCAAGCCATCTGGGGCAAAGGGTAGGGATGAGAGATTAACTACCTCTACAATGACCACAAGAGGACACATGCAAATTATTGTCTTCACTGTAGTGAAAATAATCCGGCTGCAAACTTACATCAAAATTCATTGAACTATACACTTTGAATGGCATATTTTATTTTCCGGAAATTTCACTATAACAAAAATACTCTGTAGCATTTATGATGTACTCGTGTATGGCATATAATGATAATACAATGGCTGATAATATCAATCTGAGGCAATCTTAATAATGGATAGCTAAAAATATACTGTTTGGAGAGTCTAATATAAAAATGTACATATCTTCCAAAAGATTATGACTTCAAAATTCTACCAGTACTGAGCTATGCCTATCAAATTCTTGAGCATTAAATTCCCAGAAAAAAAAAATCATTTGGGAAGGAGGAGAGTAATCTCTCAAACTATCATCTCATTTCTCTAAAAATAGATGACTTCTGAGCAGTGCCAGCTATGGAAGTTGGTGAATGAACAGGAGTAGTGGATGCAGAGATCTGGGGCCATCCAGAGTGTCCTCAGATGAGCACTGGCTGTTTCCTAAGATTGCTTCTGTTCCATTTCAGAGGCAAAATGTTGGAGAAAGTTATTCCTGGACACGTACATGAGGCCCAGCTCAACTCAGCGCCCAGCTCAACTCAGCACCTCTACCCTAGACTTCTTGCCAAGGTCCGTGAAGCATGATGACAGCTTTCACGTGCTTCTTTACATCCACAGACTACTTTTCTGTGTCATTAGGTCAACTCAATGGCCCTTGTGTGCCACTAATACAGGTCGGTACTCTTAGCATCCCTGTTTCACAGTTAGGACAAAGAAAGCTCAGGACTGGAAGGTAACACTGTGCTATGAAGACTTCTCAGAGACGCTGTCTCAGGGGAATCTTGAACCTCTAAAAGTCTAAAACTACATTTACCAATCTGTTATAGGGAGTTGAAAGTGCATAGCAAATTATTGTGCTGACAATATGAAGGGGCGGGTTTTATCTTTACATAAATCATTTTAATTTCCATGACTTAGAATGAGGATGCTGAGACTCAAGTTCTTACTTGTATCTGTTGTTCTCTTAGATCTTAATTTCACCTACAAAATTGGTACATTAACATTCCTAATCCCTAGAACTATTGAGAAATCAACTAAATAATGAATACCAAAATACAAGTACAAGTTATCAAATGACCAATTTTTAGCAATTTATTTATTTTTACTTTATGTGTATTGGTGTTTTGCCTACATGTATGTCTGTGTGAGAGTGTCAGATTTGGAGTTGCCATGTGGCTGTTGGGAAGTGAACCCAGGTCTACTGGAAAAACAGCCAGTGCTTTTAACCACTGAGCCATCTCTCCAAAACTTATTTTTAATAATCCAAGTCTATACAGGAATTTTAAGTATACTTTATCAATTATCAAAAGTATTTTTCTATGCTAATTATAATTTTTATTCATTTTTAAAATTCATTTATTTTACAGCCAGCCTGGTCTATAAAGAAAGTTCCAAGACAAGACTACACAGAGAAACTCTGTCTCAGAAAAAAAAAAAAACTGTTTATTTTAGTTTGCATGTGTGTTCTCAAGTTTATGTATATGCATCACATACATGCAGGTATCTATGAAGGTCAGAAGAGAGCATTGAACATCCTGGAACTGGAGTCATAGGGAGTTGTAAGCCACCTGGGGTAGGTGCAGGAAACCACACTGGATCCTCTGCAAGAGCAGCAAGTACCTTTAACCATTATACCATTTCTCTAGCCCTTCAGTTATTTTTGTTTGAGACAGAGTCTCATTGGCCTAGAACTCTCTATGTTGACCAGGCTGACCTTGAACTTGCAGAGATCTACCTGCCCCTGCCTCCCTCTACTGTGTCCTTCAGCATCATAGTCCTTCTCCTATCAGCCTTGTATTTATTTTATTTGCCTTGGTAAAATGTTTGCAGATCTAAGAAGCGGTCCTTTAGCAAGTTTCTAACTCATTGTGACAAGCCATCACCCCAAATCTTTCTAAATGTTACCGCTACACAACTGTTAGATGCAGCAGGTGCAGCAGGTATCCTTCCTGACAGAAGAATCTCCATTGTGCCCTCTATGGCCCTCAAAATCTCCTTACTCTAGAGTTACTCCAAGAAATTATCTGTTTTCTTTCTTTCCTTTGTCCCCACAGAACTTTATTTATAGTAGTGTATATAAATGCTGGCAGCTTAGTGCTGAGAATATAGGGAGAGAAAATTCATATAAAAGGTAATAGGCAAGATTAAATCTATCTTCACAATTTGTTTTATATAAAAGCTGTCAAAAATATTTATTGTTTAAGAGCTAGGTTGTAGAAGAAGCTGAGCGTCGGAGGCTTAGGAGACTGAGTCCCAGCTTCAGTGGTAGATAACTCTGACTCCATTAGGAGTCTCACACACACACACACACACACACACACACACACACACACACACACACACACACACACTATATCCTATTATAGAACAAGAACTGGTCACATACATATGTTCTACTAGTAGCTTTTTATGCTATAACAATACACTCAACATAGAGTATTTGCAAAGAAATGACAATTTAAGCATACAGTTCAAAGGCTCAAAGCCCAAGATTGAGCAGCATCCCACTGTTTTGACTTCTGGTGATAGTAATGAACAGTGGCAGTCCTGGCAAGAAAATGTATAGGAGCAAATGGCCCTCTCTCCAACAGTAGCAGAGAGGATGGGAAAGGCCCTTCCATAGCAGCCTTCTTAAGAACTAACAAGAGTCCATAAGCACTGCATCATATCCTCAATGACCTACACACACACACACACACACACATGTCCATTGACGAATCACTTTCAAGCTATTGATATCTGCAAATTGATATCTTCTGAAGCAGGTCAGCAGCAAGATGTCAAGTATGTTTCCTGTGTGCTGCTTTTCTTACATAACCTGTTATCTCTCCTCATAAAAATGTGTTTTCTCCCCTTGAGAATCTCCAAACAATCCAGGCCGTTGCTCGTCACAAACTGGCAGCAAGGTCCCATTGCTGAAGACAACGCCTACATAACTCATTGAACATGGAGAAGGTGAGCTGGTGTCTACATAGTGTCTCACCTCTATGCTGTAGCGTCTTTGGTACAGGAAGGTCCTCTGCAGGCTACCAAAGGAGAAATGAAAGCACCAACCTAGCCACAAATCCTTTATCTACAATGCTGTACTGCCTGTGAGTTATACTAGGATGGTGGTGGCACAAAGCTTGTGAGGGTAACCAATCAATGACTGATTTGACTAACAGCTCATATCCACAAGATATAACACATACCTGACACTGCTTGAGTGACCAAGAACCTGAGACTAGATAGCCCAGAAACCTGGGAGAAAAACCAAATACTGGTCTAAAAAAAGAAATTAACAGGTAGTAATCAAATGACTCCTAATAATATTCTGCTATACTCATAGAAACCTTGTTCAGTTTTCATCAGAGAGGGTTCCTCCTGCAGTTGATGGGGAAAAAATATAGAGACCCACAGCCAGACGATATGTAGAGAGCAGGAGACCGTGGGAAGTGCAGCCATAAATGGGATGTCTCCATCAGATCCCTCACCTCAGAGCTCAGGAAATGCAGGTGGAGAAGATGGAAAGAGTCTAACGGCCAGAGCTGGTGGAGGACACCAAGAAAACAAGTTCTCTAAAGTAACATGAGCAAAACCCATCTGAGCTCAGAGAGACTGAAGCAGCAGGCACAGGCCCACATGGCTCTGCACCAAGTCCTCCATGTGTATGTTATGGCTTCTTGTTCAGTGTTTTTACAAGATTCCTGATTGAACAAGTAGGTCTCTGATTCTTCTGCCCTCTCTCTGGAGCTCTTTTCCTTCTGTTGGTTTGTCTTGCTCAGCTCTGGGGTGATATTTTTTATTTTATCGTATTGTTATTTTTTTATGAATGAATAAATGAGTGAAAACTAGGCAAAGGTTAGCAACTGAACTGTCACCTATATTTTCTGTTGGGAGAGGGAAAGCCAGTTTTCTCCAATAGAGCGACAATGAGTTTATCAACCATTCCAGGGCAGGCCTGAGGTTCAGGAGTAGGTGGCCGACATATAATGAACTCACAGTAGTTATGTGTGCTTATAATTGATATTTTTTTTCTTTGTAGACATAACTTTATTTCGTTTTCTTGTTTGGGGGGGATTTTTGTTGTTGCATTGGGTTTTTGTTTGTCTTTTGAGAAAGAGCTTAAAGTTGTGTGAGTGTCATGTTGGGGGAAGGATTTGGAAGAACTGACAGGGAAGAATACAACCAATTATATTTAAATTTTAAAGTTACTTTAAATAACAAAAAATATATATTCATTTTTAAAATGTGGGAGTTTTTTTTTTTTTTCTTTTTCTCTATGCCTTTTAAAGACCTGTTTCGGGGCTGGAGAGATGGCTCAGAGGTTAAGAGCACTGACTGTTCTTCCAGAGGACCTGAGTTCAATTCCCAGCAAAACCACATGGTGACTCACAACCATCTATGATGAGGTCTGGTGCCCTCTTCTGTAAAACTGTATGCATAATAAATAAATAAATCTTTAAAAAAATAAAAATAAAGACCTGTTTCTGATGATAGTTCACAAGCTGTAATGTCGGGTTTGACCCTCTATCCATTGACATAATTTCCCTCGCTATAGGATCTGGGAACTATAGTAAGATGAGAAAGTTCTCTGTTGCCACGTCTTCTCTCCAATAGATAGAAGCATTTCCTTCTCTCACAAATGCCCAGGGTCTTGATGTGAACAGGGGGAAAATCAGAAAATTGTCTTTCAGAGCAGCCAACCCTAGATTGCCTGATGATAGATTCAATCCTGCAGGGGTAGGTATTACTTTCTTCCATCTGATCCAGGAACTAGTTCAGCTTTAAAGTGAACTGGGACACACTTGCCACAGGAAACAGTTGACGGAAAGCGAGAGACAGAATTTTCTCACACCACAATCAATAAGCCCTGCCTTACCCAAGAAGCCTTTGTCACTGTCATAAAGTTTTGCCAAGGCTCTGTTATAAGGATCTGTATCTGCTCCCGACCCCCTCCTTTCGTGCTCCAGAACCCCCTCCACTGTGCCCTCTGCACCCTGTACTACATAAGAAGTGTGTGATCCCAGCACTTGGGAGGCTTAGGCAGGGAGATTACCGTGAGTGCAAGGTCAGTCTAGGATACACAGCAAAACCCTGTGAAAGGGAGGAAGGGAGAGAGGGAGAGACAGATGAGAGCAGAGGGAGGGGAGGAGGAGGGGAGGGAGGGGAGGAGAGGGGAGGGAAGAGAAATTGCTTTCATGCAAAGTCAGCAGAAACTCGGTTTGCCCTGAATCTTGCTTCTGCTGGGCGACTCTCCAGTGCCACCTGTTAGCTCTCCCCTGCCTCCCAAACTGCTGGGCCAGAACTGCTAGCAGTGTACACCCATTGTGGTTTTACTTTGTCCAAAAAAATTAGCTTTGGGGGGACATTTTACTTAACCCCTCTACTTAAAATTGTACTGTAACGGATACTTTCTATTCCTCCTCATTTTATTTTTCTTCAACTCATCTTCTACACAACTATAAGTTATGTCTCTTCCCTATAAACACTGTAAAGAATCCAAAAGAAAAGTGTTTGGTTTATATCTATATTACCAGTGCCTAACAGTTTATTACATAACAAATGTCATTTTGTTGAATACTCTTAATAGTCCAGCTAGGTTATGTATCTATATTACGAATGGCTGCTCTGCTCACCATCTACCACCAATACAGCCTATATTATTTTGTCCCTACCCCATTTGGCAGTACTGCAAGCTCTGTGGCCAATCACAGTTTCCTGACTTCATCCCGAAGCACAAATCATACAGGTGGGCTTCTACTCTGTCTTTATTTCCTCTCCTGTTACTGGGATAAAAATACTCTGGCCAAAGCAGTTTTAGAAAGGAGTGACTTATTTGACTCAAAATTCAAGGTCACATTCATCACAGCAGGGCAATCAAAGGTGACAAGGACCCAAAGCAACTGGTCACATCATACCCACAATCAAGAATGGAGAGCAAGTAATATAAGAATGCTTGCTCAGCTAGCTCTCTTCGCTTATACAACCCAGATCTTCTTTCCTAGAAAATTATGCTGCCTGCCTGTGAGTAGGTCTGTCCACTTCAGTTATCAATCCCTCAGCAGTATGTCCACAGGCTGACCTAATCTAGACAAGTCTTCACTGACAGTCCCCAGGTAATCCTACATTTGTAAGCCTACACAATAAACTAACCACGTTGCATGGCTATGGAACTCATCTGTGCCGTAGTTATTACTCTAAGCACCTGAAGTTTTTTACGCACAAACCTAAGAGATCATAAAACGGTTTCGTATTAAAGGCACTAGGTTTTTGGTGTCACATATTACATACAAAACCCTGTTGAGATATTCTTATAACATGGCTTTTAGAAATTATGAATAATTCTCCTCTTAGTAAAATAACATCTTGGTAGAATCCAATAACATCCCTCCAGTGATTGAGTTTTTAATAAAATAGTTTAACCTGTTGTGTATCTTTATGAGTCATGTAGACAGAGCACTTTTGTAGCAAATGTATGGAGTATGAAGTCCACAGCACCACATAAGTAGTAAAAAGGTATTCTTTGTTTATTTAATAGTTCATGGAAAGTGAGTGGTTGCCTTAGGGTTTCTATTGTATGATAAAACATCAACTTGGGAAGAAAAGATTCAGCTTATAACTCTCAGGTCACACTCCATCATTAAGAAAGTTAGGGCAGAAACTCAAGACAGAAGACCTGGAGACGGGAGCATGGAGGGACAGAGACCTGGACACAGGAGCATGGAGGACAGAGACCTGGACACAGGAGCATGGAGGGACAGAGACCTGGAGACAGGAGCAGGGAGGAGGGACAGAGACCTGGAGACCTGAGCATGGAGGGACAGAGACCTGGAGACAGGAGCATGGAGGACAGAGACCTGGACACGGGAGCATGGAGGGACAGAGACCTGGACATGGGAGCATGGAGGAGGGACAGAGACCAGGACACAGGAGCATGGAGGGACAGAGACCTGGACACGGGAGCATGGAGGGACAGAGACCTGGACACAGGAGCATGGAGGAGGGACAGAGACCTGGACACAGGAGCATGGAGGAGGGACAGAGACCTGGACACAGGAGCATGGAGTAATGTTGCTTCCTGGCTTACTCTTTTTGTCTTGCTCAGTTTGTTTCCTCATAAGCCCCAGGACAGCCTGCTCAGGAGGGGGTAGGACCCACAGTGAGCTGGGCCATCCTACATCAACCATTCATAAAGAAAGTGTCACACAAGCTTGCCCAGTCTTATGGTGGTATTTTCTCAGCAGAGGTTCCCTCCACTCAGATGACTAACTTGTGTTAAATTATAAACAAACAAACAAAAGGCTACCCATCGTTGTGATTTTCTTCCATGCAATAAGCAGTCCAGTCTGTCATATACACTGCTATCTTCAACATGTAGATTCCAAAGTCACCAGGAAAGTTTTCTCTAGTCTAACTAAAAGAGGAAATAAACATTCAAGGGCATATATAGAAAGTTTATATGAGAGAGTCCTTAAAAAGATCTATCATTTCGCAAACATTCCATTATTGGAACTGGAGCACATGACCATATCCACCAGCAAAGGACACTGGGAATTGTAATTGACTATGTGTCCAGGAAGTAAAACTGTCATGGTATAAAAAATGTAAAATAAAACAGGACATCTGGTTATTTGGGTATCCTACTAGAAAGAAAATAACATTACTGTTGAAGAGAGAACATCCAGATAAAGAGGAATGAGATCTCACTACATTTGCCTTTTTCAAAAGTTTATTAGTGTGTGTGTGTGTGTGTGTGTGTGTGTGTGTGTGTGTGTTCCTGCATGAGTTTATATCTATCATATGCATACAGGAGCCCACAGAAGGCAGTATTGGACCACATGAAATGGGACTTACAGGTAGTTATGCGTTGACTTGGGTCATCTACAGAAGTAGTAAGTACTCTTCAGACTCCTCACTGCATATTTTTAGTATCTCTGTATTAATTACATTTTTATTGTCAACAGCAAAATACCCAGCCAAACCAAACTTAAAAACTGAGGATTTATTTGGGGTCACAGTTTGAGGAGACAGTCTATCATGGAAGAGTGGAATGATAGCAGGAGTCAACTGTTCACATCACATCCACAATCAGGAGCAGAGAAAGATGAACAGAGATACACAGCTTTCTCCTTTTTATGTAATGCATGAGTCCAGCCAATGGCATAATATTATCTACATTTTGGGTCAGCCTTTGACCTGAATTAACAACCTCTAGAAACTCTCCCATGGTCATGCCTAGAAGTTTGTCTCCTAGGTGAGTTTAGATCTTGTCAAGGTGACAATATTCATCACAGTATCCCAGTCTTTTGATAGTATCTAGTACAGTTTGAATGTATCCTACAAAGTTCAAGTTTTAGACACACAATCTCCATTGCTAATAATGTTAAGAAGTGCAAGTCTTAAGCAATTAGGTCATGAGAGCAGAGCCCTTGGTAATGGACTATACTGTTATCCTGGGAGTGAGCTCATTATTGAAAAATAAGTTTGTCTATTTCACACAGTAGAAACTGAAGGAATATTGCCAAATTCCTTTTATGAGGCTACAATCACCCTAATACCCAAGCCACTCAAAGACACAACAAAGAAGGAGAATTACAGACCAATTTCCCTCATGAATATTGATGCGAAAATTCTCAACAAAATTTTGGCAAACCGTATACAACAATGCATAAAAGATATCATCCACC
>PVIH01029122.1:0-14175 GCA_004025045.1 Sigmodon hispidus | reverse complement strand
AGTGATTGGTAATAATATTATGTTGGATTTAAATTTATAAAACTTCTTATATATTATTGTCTCTATGTCCCATTTTGCCTCAGCTGTCAGCATGATATAGCCTAGAGACACCTCTTTGTACATCATTGTTGGTGTGCCTAGATCAGAATATCTGACAGAGAATATGTTGGCTTTGATTGTTATGGAAAGGTTCCTTGATAGAATAGGCAATATTTCTGAGCAAATGCCAAGGACTACATAATAGAGGTAGATTTGAACGAGACAGTGACAAAATAAGAAAGAAAGCCAAGAAGCAAAGTTTCATATGTTTTGCCTTTACATATTAGCTTGAGTTTTTATCCCAAACTCTATCAAGGAAGGACTGTGGTTAGAAGTATCAAGACAACAACACAGATCTATTAATTTCCTCTGTTGCTTTTAGATAGAAAATTTAATCACTGTAACAGAGAGAGAGTTGAAATAAAAATAGGCACCACAAATATGACTTTTCCTGGAGCAACACAATTAAGATTTTTAGACCTTCTCTTACTCTCTTGAGTAGAATTTTTTGTAGTATTGTTATCCAACCAATGTAAGACAGATTTGTGCCTAGTTTCCTCCCAGCTTTTGAGTGCTAGGAGCATGTTCAGTGGCAGTGGTATCAGGATGTATTTGTAGGGCATGAACTGGCCTTTGGAGCCCATTGTTTTAAAAAAGATACCTTGCCAAGGCTTGATGAAGAATGGGTAGACTTTGTCCTGCCTCCTCTTTATATACCAGACTTAGTTGAGTCCACATTGCAGGTATTGCTCTCTCTAAATTGTTTATGGTATGGGATATAAATTAAGTAGGAGGTAATTGTAGAAGAGATAGGAAAATTTTTTTGGTATGTAAAATGGGAAAAAAAACTACAGCAATTCTAAACAAGGCTGGAATTGTTAGAGGTATTAAAATTTTGAAGTATTTGAGGCTTAACTAATAAAGGACTTTAATATTTTTATGTAATTATAATAAGCCTTGTTTTGTTTTGTTTTGTTTTGACACATTCTTTTTCTGTAGCTCTGGCATTCCTGAAACTTGCATGTTCTCCAGGCTTGCTTTAAACACTCAAAGACAGATGTTCTGCTTCCTCTGATTTTCTTTCTTTTTTTTAAAAAAAACTTTATTTATTTATTTGCCTTGGTGTTTTCCTGGAACTGGAACTACAGACAGTTGTTAGCTGCCATGTGGGTGCTGGGAATCGAACCTGGGTCCTCTGGAAGAACAGACAGTGCTCTTCACCGCTGAGCTATCTCTCCAGCCCCTCCTCTGATTTTCAAGTGCTGGGTATAAAGGCTTATACCAGCATGATATGACACTGTGTTAGGTGTTTGAAAAAGTCTTAATATGTAAATTTGGAGGTCTTGAAAATGCTGGGTAGAACAACTTGGCTTCAAGTGCAGAGGACTACATGCCTCTGACTTTGGATCTCTGAAATTATACTATATACTGCCACACCACCTGAAAATATTTTTTATATAACCACTAAGTATCAATGTTGGCTAAACAGTAAAAAATAAAATAAACTTGGGTTAAAATTTTTGTAACATACTCACATAATTTGTGACATTGTAGGTCAAAGTAGCTTTAAATCTATATTCACCTGAGAATGGCCTTGTCTTAATGCTCTTCACTCATTCAAGTAACTGTTCAGGTTATGATTTAAACATGTAAAGTGTGAAAATGCTCCTCTTTTTTATACTGCATAAGTTCATGTTCAGTGTTTAAGAAAAAGTTTTTCATTTAGTTGTGTATTTATTTTGTTTACTTTTAGTCTCTTTTTACCCACATGTACACAAATTAGTTCTGAATCATCAATAATGCATTGCATTTATTTTAAAGTCTTATTTCCTTTTAGAATTATAATTGTTTGCATATCTTAGATTTCCATTATTCTAAGCAATTTATTGGAGTGAAACTCAGTCACAGGTAATGCTAGACAGTTGTTCTACCACCAACCTTTACCCTTCCTTAGAAATATTTGTTAGATATTGGTAAATACTTTTTGTGTAATTTCAGTAAATGCATCTAGCCCTTTGTTTAATAAGTCTATTGTATTAGTTTTTATTTCATGTGTGGATTTTTCTCATAGTGGAATATGCACATTTAGATGACTTCATTTGTTTAATTTTTAAGTTTTTGTTGTTTTACATTTCCTATGTTTGTATAGACTGATGATTTTATTGTGAAAAGAATTAAGATGTGTAAGAAAAAATGTCCTTTTGGTTACAAATCAAAAAATGTTTTAGCTTAATTACATTTTATTTTTAAATATTATAATTAATAAATTATTGTATTTATTTAAGCTAGTTTTGCTGAGTCACTTTCCTCAAGTTCATCAAAAAAAGGACAAGCTAGTCTAACATTTATGATAATCCTGCTATCTCCCAAGAGCTAGGATTATATGTGTGTGCTCATTAACATATAAATTATTTCCCTAATGTTTGTATAATCTTGGAAATGTAAAATTTGCTAACAAATACAGCACTTGCTTTCAACTAGACAATTAATGTAATGAATGTTGTCTGTTTTTCACTTGGATGTTAAAATTTTTGAGATTGGACTACTTTGTTATTTTCCAGATTCATTTTCAATACAATGCAAGTATGGAGAAAAAATTGTTTTAAAAAAAGTTATCAATACTTTTGATAGTACAAATGTACAAGAAGGACCCAGCCATATTTCAATTCAGAAATACAGTTTTCCAACTGTCCCAAAATTAATTCTCCTAGGTCACTGAGACCAGATTATGTTTTGTGTAGGGACATTCCATGCCTTTTTTTGTCAGAGCACTAGATATGCTTAGGCATTTTGGCATTTAAGAACATTTTGGTGTTTTCTGTGAATAAAGGGAGTCCTGGTTGAAAATGAGGAGAATCAGAGTTTAAATATAGCCAAATCCAAGGATATATTTTTCTATAATTCAGCTAAGTAAATCTAATAAGGCAATCCTGGGCTTGTTTTTGTATAAATACATTTTGAGTTTAAAGCCCAGATCACTATACAGCCATTTCTGCCCATTTTTTTCCTAGAAAATTTTATATTGAAAAATAGTAGCTTTTATTTAAGGCTTTCTATTATTTTATTATTTATGTTTGCGTACCCCTTTACTTTATATTACCTAGAGAGGCCAGAAGTGGATGTCAGATTTTCTGCAACTGGGATTAATCTTGGGTGTGACTTTCTATGTGGATGTTGGAAATAAACCCAGGTCCTTTAGAATAGTAACTAGTGCTTTTAATTGCTGTGTATTTGTTCTAGTTTCTTATTTTTTCTTTCTTCTTAAGAAATCTGTTTGAGGTCCTGGAGAGATGGCTCAGAAGTTAAGAGCACTGACTGTTCTTCCAGAGGACCTGAGTTCAATTCCCAGCAAAACCACATGGTGACTCACAACCATCTATGATGAGGTCTGGTGCCCTCTTCGGTAAAACTGTATGCATAATAAATAAATAAATCTTTTTTAAAAAAAGAAATCTGTTTGATTTTTTTCTCTGCTTGACATGATTGCTATTGTTTGTTTAATTTTTTGAGACAATCTTTTATGTAGCTGATATGGACATTGATCACATTTCAGTTTTTGAACTTCTGCATGTTTTTATGTTCCAAGAGGTTCAGAGATCACAAGTGTGCACCACTACCACAGCGGTTATATGTGTTGTGGGTAATGATATTCAATAACAAAAGTCCACTAACTCAGTGAGATATATACCAAGCTCCTATTATATTCCCTTAATAGTAATTTGTGGTTTTCATGTGTAGTTTTATACTAAACTCTAGGCTTCTGGTAATCAGAGATTCTTACTGTGTTTTGTTCATCCCTAAATATGTTGGCATATAGTTCTCCATAATTTTTCCTTTTTGAGAATCTTAGTTTTAATAGTGTTTTTTATTAAGTTTTTCTTCTAATAGATTCTATAGAGTTGAATTTGTGGGTAAGTATTGTTTAAGTCTGATTTGTCATGTAACAACTTTTATTTTTTCAGTGAATAACATTAAATGAGAGTCTTTTTAAAATGAGAAAAAAAGTAGAATTTCTAGTACTACATGTGCAAACTTTGGCTACTTCTCTTTTTTATAATAAATTAAATTTTAAAAATTGTTCTTTCCAAATAATTTTAATTTCAGCTTAAAGTTTGTCTTGTTAGATTTTAGGATATTTACACCAGTGTGCCTCTTAAATTTATTTAATTGAAATGTCTTTTCCAAACCTTCTACTTTGGGGTAGTTTCTGTGTTTGATGTTGAGGTGTATTTCCTCTATGTGAGAGAAAGATTGATCCTTCCTTTTTTATCCATTCTCTTAATCTGTTTCTTTATAAAGGAGAATTGAGTCCACTATATTTAGGGACATTAATGAACAGTTTTTGTTACTTCCTTTTGTATTTTGAGGCAATCTGTGTGTTTTTCTTCATGAGGTTTTGCTGGTGTGGGCTAATTTAATTTTTGTGTCATGTGGGTGTGTATCAAACTTTCTAGCATGGAGCTTTTCTTTTCATGGTTTCTATATGGTAAAATTTGTGTATAAGAATTGTTTAAGTGTGAATTTTTCATGTAATATTTTGTATGTTCCATCTATGGCAATTGAGAATTTATCTAGATATAATATATATGGCTAGGCTAGCATCCATAGTGTTTCAGAGTCTGCATAACAATTTTCCACAAACCTCTGGCCTTCAGAGTCTCCATTGAGAAATTGAGGTTTACTCTGATGGGTTTGTGTTCATAAGTTACTTGACTTTTGTACTTTGCAGCTCTTAATATTAATCTTTATTTACTATGTTTAGTGGTTGAATTATTATTTTGTAAGTGAGCTTTTCTGGAAGGTCCAGCCTGCTGTTGTCTGTAAGCTTTTTGCACCTTTGTATTTATTTACTTCTTTAGATTGAAAAAGGTTTTATTTCTGATTTTGTGGAAAATATTTTCTATGGCTTGGAGCTGGTATTATATTTTTCTAGACTTATTATTCTTAGGTGTGGTCTTGTCATGCATGGTTTTCCAGATTTCCTGGATGTTTTGTGTTATGACGTTTTTCCTTTATTCTTTAATTTTCTTCTGACAACCTTATATTCTCCATTGTATTTTTCATGCCAGAGATTCTGTGTCCCAATTCTTTCATTCTGTTGGTTATACTTAACAATTGTAGGTTTTGTTTGTTTTCTCAGGTATTCTATTTTTAATCATTTCCTCAGTTTGTGTCTTCCTCATAGCTTCTATTTCAATTTTGAAGTCTTAAAGTATTTTATTCAACTCTTGATGGCTTCTTATCTTGTCTTTGCTTTTTTAAATGGATTTATTGTTTTTTAGAATTTTTTTCTTCAATGTTCCTATGGAAATTTTTAGTATTGCTTTAAAGAACTCTATTATTTTCCCTATAGTATTTTTAACATAATATTTTTCAGACTTTTGTACGTTATGATGTTCAGGTTTTACAGTTGTCTGGTGATGATATATTACTCTTTATGTCATCGTATATATTCTTGCACTGATGTCTATCAATTTTTCCCCAATTGGTGCAAGCAGTATCCTTGTTTCGGGGCATTTTTCTTAGTCTGATCTTCTCTGACTGTGTTTGTAATTCAGGGAACATTTTTTTGGTCTATTCTGAGCTCCTGGTCCAATCTGAGCTGACAGATTTTGTGTCTCAAGTTGGCTCTGTGATCTCAGTATCGTGGGTTAGTTTAAAGAAGGGTGTGTGACTTGTATATTGCTCAGTCCAACAAAATATTACTGTAGATGCCTGCTGGTAGAAGTCTTCCCTGATAGCCTGCAGTTTGTAGAGTACTGAGTGGGGCTGGGTGCCAAAAATTGTGCTCTTTGTGTCTAATTCTAGAGACTGGATTTTGAAGTCCCTATTGTGTTATTTGATGTAGCTGCCACAGATCTCCAATGTATAGCAACCCCTGTATGAGACAATAGCTATGAAAACCAAAATAAGACTATATCCCAACAAAATGATACACTCTGCTGAAGGCTGGAATAGTTTATTTAAGGCAATTCATCATTGTTGCAAATATTGAATTTAATTTAGCCTCTTACAACCTCAGCCTCCAGTATTCAAAATGCACAGATGTGTGACTCTTTGTGGTCCTGGCATTTTTTTGGGTCAATATCTTGCTATGTAACCTAGGCTGCCTTAAAATGCACTTTGTAGTCTAGGTTACCTCAGGCTTCAACATGCTTCAGTTATAAGCATGAGATACTGCATCTGTCATCATCAACAATTTTTTTAACTGTAGCATACTTTTTATGTTAATTTATCTTTTTTTCATATATATGCATGCTTGATATGTCCATGTGAGTGTGGAGGTAAAAAAACTTCCCAGAAATGTTTTGCTTCTTTTACTATGTAGATTGTAGGGATAAAATTCATGGCTTCAAATTCAGGGGCCAGTTGTTTTAGCTGTTGAGCCATCTTGCAGCCTCTGTAGCACACTTCTAAGTTAGAAGAAATACATTATTTAGAATGAAATTTCCAGTCTTGAGGTGAGCATGAAACTAAATTGACCAGGACTTCCAGAGGCTCCAACTCCTAATACACTGTCATGTGGTGTCTCATCCTGTATAAACAGGGAAAGGTGACTAGTAAAGGGCTCTATATACTGAAGGACATAAGACTTTACTCACTTCTTGTTTGGAGAAAAAATTATACTTGTTTTTCTCAAGTTTGATAATGAATTTTGATAAGTCTGTTAGAATTTGAAAGTTGACTTCAGTATTACAAATAATGGGTATTAGTAAAAAAAAAAAAAAAAGAGGTAGACATTACAGTAAATGCTGAAAGATACATAAAAGAGACTGGCACTGGAGAGACTTCTTACAACTAATGAACCTTAAGACCAAGAGAGTTGAAGCTTCAATGCACAAATGTAGCAGTCTGATCTGGTGATTTAAGAGTTTCCCAGCAGGGGTGACTATTGCTTTTCTGTTATATTCCCCTAGGTAATTTCTGATCTACTCCAGTAAATAGAGGTGTGCACCCAAATTTTATTCAATAAATTTGTTTTGGAGTAAAGAATTTCTGTCAGACTGAAAAAGGGTAGCTGCCAACTGATAAGGACCAGGGCTGATATAGGACATCTAAGGGGCAGAAGCTTTCCAGGGAGAATATTTTCAATGTGGAAGTTGGTCAGATTTTAATCCTTGAGCTTGAAAAACTCTGGTATTATCTGGAGTTTATGCTCAGCAGTGAATTAGTTTTGTGCTTCATTGATGATGAAACAAAAATAGGAAGTGTTTGTAGGTTTCTTGGTTAGGTTGTATTGTTTTCACTGGCCCTTTTAACCTAATGACAAGGCTTCATAAAATTATATATCCATTTTTATAATGAGTTTGCTGTTGCAAAAATTAAATATGTATAGTCATTACAAGTTTTAGCATTATTTTTCTGAAATAGATTTTAATTTCTAGAGAATTTTGCAATAATAAAAAGTATAGTTCTCATAATATGTGCAATACTTAGAAAGAAATGGAGTAAGAAAATGATTGTTGTGAACACTTGTTGTCTAGTAAATCAGTATACAACTGAATAAAAACACAGCAGTATTAGTTAAGGTTTATGCTCCAGCAGAATTGATTGGATAAATTTTTGTATGTTTTCAGGAAGTTTATTTATTGTAATGCCTTATGGGCTTTGGTCAAGTTAGTTCAACATTTTCTCTATACCAATGGAAAGTTAAAGATCAGCCTTCTAGTTCTTTAATCTAAGTGACTGAATTACTCAAATGGCTTGTAGTGTAACCATATGTCAGGTGTCGGGGCCTCCTTTGCCAATTAAGGGTCTTTAGATGACCTGAGAGTCAGAATTGATGCAGGGTCCTTCCTTTAGTCTCTTTTAGGTTTGCGTTTGAAGAGGAGCTTGCACCAGAAATTTTGTGTGTTGTGCTGATTGTTTTGCTGCAGGAAGCTGAGCAGAGAACATGGCTGAGCTGGGAAACCAGGTCATGGTAAGTGAGGAGCTATTGTTCATAACTGGGATTGAGCATATAGTATTATGTGCAAGCTGGTATGGTCCTTTCTAGATGTTGGTCAGAATGTGAAGCCAGAATTTTTCTGCTTCTCATCCCCATGGTGTCTTGAAACTTTCTCCAGCAAAAAAATGCCTCTGAGTAATGTAATTCTATATTCTCTTCACAAAATGTTGCTGTGGAGCTGTTTGTAGAAACACCTTTATTTCAACCTTAACCTGTTTTTGGTGCACCCAGTGAAAGCAGGATATCAGTTTGGAAAGTGTAATGCCTGAATCTCAAATACCCTGAAAGACCACCAGAGACAACATGTCTAAAATGCAACAGAAAGTTTATTGTCAGAGATATACAAGTCTAGACAGGGAGCTTGTTCTCTGTACTGCACTTGCACCACATGAGTGTGGTGCATGAAAGAGCTGAGCTCCCTAATCTGCACAAGCTTTTTATAGACAAAAACCATGTGGCTTGATTACTTGGGGACAAGGACACAGGTATGCTGTAATTGTACTCATGCTTAGGGAGTTTTTACAGTTTAATATTCCTTGACCCCACCTTGGTGGCATGGCTGGCAGGTTTTTACTGCTTGAGGGTTGGAACATTCAGGTGTCCTTTGCCTTAGCTCATTCTCTCCTTGAACTGTGCAAGACAATGCCTGAAATGTGAAACTGTGGTCTTTGAAACTCCCTGGCCCAAGGATATGCCTCTGAATAACTTTGATTTGTGGCTTAAATGTTCTAATAAAATTGACAACAGGGAGTTTCTGTACTTTCCTAAAGTGTAGAAACATTTTTGTAATCATCTTTAACATGCTTTTGGAAACCTGGTTGCTACACATGAAGAAGAGGCCTAGTTTCTTTATTTCCTTGTAGAAGTTTAGCATTTTTATTTAAAGTTTATATAAGATTCATTTTTAGTTTACTTTGTGAAGGTTTTTAAAAGCATTTCATGTGTTAGGTAGCACCCAACTAATAAGGTATATTGTAGAAAAATAAAATTGTTTGTATACAAGATTTACCAATAGTAAGTAGATATTAATTCTCACAAAATAAAAATTAACTGAGGCATTGCTCTTTCTAAAATACCACAGAGATACCTGTGTACATCTAAGCTTGTTAAGATATTTTATTGTTAAGATCCACACAGACAATTTGCTCCAAACAATTATATAGGATCTACTCCTGTTTTACAACCAGCTACTAGGCACAAATTTGCATCATACAGGGGACTTTAAGAAGTTACTCATTGGGCTGGAGAGATGGCCCAGCGGTTGAGAGCACCGTCTGCTCTTCCAGAGGACCCGGGTTCGATTCCCAGCACCCACATGGCAGCTAACAACTGTCTGTAGTTCCAGTTCCAGGCAAACACCAAGGCAAATAAATAATAAATAAATAAAGTTTAAAAAAAAAAAAGAAGTTACTCATTGAAATATGTCTGCATCACTTGCATCCCTAAGGTCTAGTTTGCCATAAATTTCTGGCTTTATTCTTGAGAAAATCATAGTTCTGCCAGATTTCATTTAAATTAATGTGACTTTTGGGTTTTTTTTGTATCTTTTGGACCATGTGTACTCATATTAGATTTAAAGAATCATCACTACTAAGACTTTCTTTTGAAAAGCTTATTTGCTTTTAGATTGATGATTTTTGCATATCTTAGATTCCCCACCATTCTAGGTAATTTTCATCTTGATGTAAATTCAGAAATACCTCATGCTATGCAGATTGTGTACCATTAAGTTGCTTCCATTCTTTGAAATACTTGTTTGATATTTAAGTTTTTTTGACATAATTTCAGTAAATAAATCAAACACTTTTTATTTATAATTTCTTTGTGTTAGATTTTATGTTATCTGTCAATTTTCTCACAATAAGTTATTTGGGCTGTTCAATTACTTTATATCTGTTTTTAAGGATTTTGATTATGTTTCCTGTTAAGTGGAGCATTGTCTACGACAGAAATATAATTCACATTCAAAAATCAAAATAGCTTTTATTTAAATGAATAGCCACAGGAAGTTATGCGTTCTCTAATTGTTTACCCATCATATTGTGGTCATCCAAATATCCATATGTGTATACCATCAAAAATAGACACATCTGGTTCTATTACCCATACTTGACAAGGTAGAAGTTTAAGGATTTGAGATAGGATAGAATGAAGAGATAAAAGAGATAAAAGTTAAAAGTTATATAATACTTATAATTTCCAATTGACTTAATACATTTTAACTAAAAGAAGGGCTACATATATGGCTCAGTAATTAAGGAGACTGGTCTTACATGGACTATCAATGACCTTTCTCTGAGCTAAGCAAAGGGAGCTTTATTTGGAGGTTAATAAGGCTCTTCATAACTGTTCATTTCTGAGCAGAGTATTCAGTGCTATTAAAAATTTTTGTATTTGTATTCTCTAGCATTGTGTTTTTAAAAATTCTAACATTAGAGCAGTTATCTTTTAGGTTGAACATCACAATTGACAGCTCATAAAGGATTCAAAGCAAGCACTGAGTCATTTAGCTGATTTAGTTTAGAACAAATATGTCCCCAAAATTTATTTCTATCATCTTTAATATTTTTATGTATTTCTACATGACTTTGATAGGGATGGCTCTAAATGCCTCTGCTTTTACATTGTGATAATGTTTAAAAATGATTTTTTAACATAGATTGCTTAGAAATAGAAAGAATACTGCCCAAACCTGTTCATACTCTCTAAGTAAAATTCACATGCATTTTTTGCTAGTAAAAAGCTATTGTTCTATAGACAAAACTCATACTTTACTTTTCTAATTCAGCTATCAAATTTTCTTCCTTTCTTTAATCTTGTTAATTGGCTATTCTTGGAAGTCAAAACAACTATCTCTGAAATTAACAGAAACTCAGAGTTGGGTACACCTAGGACAAACTTTTATAAAAGTTTTAAAATTAAAGAACCATCTTTAATCTTGATTGTTTGAGGTGATACCAACATTCAGTTGATTGTTTTTGTTCATTCCTTTAATACCAGCACTTAGGAGGCAGAAGCAGTTCAATTTTGTAAGTTTAAACCCAGCCTGGTCAACAGAATATGTTCTAGATGTGCAATGATACTCTCTGTCTTAAAATTACCAGAAAATAAAAAAACAAAAGTGAAACCAATTACAGGAACCATTTTTAATTTTGTTTGCACATATAAAATGTTTTGATAAAGAAAATTTTATGTTTAAATTTGCAACAACACTCTACCAATATGAAGCATTTGAAACTAGCAGTAGCTTGTATTTTATCCAAACCAATTTAGTATTTCATTATAAAACCCTCCAAATGATGACACAGAACCCTAACCAATTGTATCTAAATGACCAAAATTTAAAATTTTTTTCTTGTGGAAATAAAGGCTGTTTTTTAGAACATGTTTACTATGTAAATGGTTTAAGATACTTGTGGAAGCAAGAGGACAGGAAAAGAAGTTGCCTGAGCTGTAAATAATCATTGACTTTCCAGTTATTTTTGAGAATGTTAGGCAAGCATCCTGGTGGGGGAAGAAGTTTTTATCAATTGTCTGAGTATACAGCTCTGCAGCATTACAGACTAGTTTTGCCATTTCATGTGCCAAGTGCACTAAGTCACCAAAGTGACTTTATTCATGACCTGTCCCCTCTTTGCAAGTGCTACTGTAGGCCACTCCACTGTTCTTAGTTATGGCAAATTCTCCAATAGCCTGGGTCCCACTTGAGCCCAGAATCTGAAGAGCTCTGAGCTTCACATTGCCCCACTCCACTCCTGCCTGCACACTGCTGCAAAGTATTCTTACTATGGTTTCTTTCATGGTAATCCAGCCTCAAATGTGCCATGTCTGGGATTGCCCAACTATGAGACACTCAGAGTCCCCACCTGGCTGTCCTCTCCCACTCTTTGAGTATATTCAACACAGCCTGTGCAGCTTAGTCAGAGAGCTAGGGAGCACTTGGTTAGGAGTATTGAGTCTGTACCATACATACTGTCAGTTTTATGAATAAGGAAAAGGACAGCCAGTATATAATATATAAAACTGCAAACAGAAGATTCAGACATCTTGGCTCAGGGAGACAAACTGAAACTGAGATGATGATTCCAAAGTCAATTTCAAAACAACCAAAGAGGATTTTTCTCACTTCTACATACAGCCTATGCAACTTCAGAGTGTCTAATTAGATTATTTGCCAGTATTTTTGATTTTGAGCACATTTACAACATAATATCCAGAAATCTCAAAGGCCCATTTACCAAAGAATACCCAAATACACAGATACAAAATAAAAGTAAACATGGTAAACACAAAAGCAAATACAAACAGTTATCTGAATTAACATGCCTCAAAGTGTATAATGAGAAGTGTTTATAATATGCAGAATGATAACATGGCCAAGTATAAGAGTCATATAAAAGCGCTATTTATATTCATATTCCTGCTAATCTTGAAAAGGTCTTTGTATGGCACAGAAGACAGAATCAGAATGAATTAAAGGGTTTATAGAGTGCAAAAATAGCAGTGTCAGTTATTAGAGTCAAGGACAACTTCTGTGTAAATGCGTATCAATCCTAATCTAGAAAAGGTTAATGTCTGGGAGAAAAGGCCAGGGCAGGAACAATTGAACTATGTCTTTATGTACAAAGCCACCCTATGGGAGGTGACCTTGTCACTCAGGTTTTACAAGCCATTTATCCTTATGGGTTAAACTTCCTGTAAGTGGTACAATATCTTTCCTCAGCTTGGCTTTGGAGAGGAGCTGGCACCAGAGGTTTGTGGAGTTCATTGTGAGTGAGTGTGCTGCCTGAAAGCTGAGCAAAGAACATGACTGAGCTGTGAAACCACAAGTTGAGTAAGTTCTGCTGTCTACAGATGGGATGGAGTAAATGATGAGTTGCAAGAAACAGTGTGGCATGGTCTACAAATATCATAGAAAGGCAGTATCTCTCCTGTAAGCTCCCACATGGTCCTTGAAAATCCCTGGAATTTTTAATTTACCACTCTAGAGTAATTTACACAATCAGAAACATAACTTGCCATTAAGTAGAATTTTCACACTATAATTATTTTCAAGTACCTGTATCTACTATTTTTTTAACTGTAAGGGTTCTTCATTACCTACCTACACTAATAAATGATATTATAATATTTGAACTAGAAGGTGGTTCTTCAACTTTCCATTGGTATAGATCCAATGTTTAACTAACCTGAACAAAAGCCCATAAGGTATTCTAGTAAATAAACTTTCTAAAAGCATTCAAAAATTTATTCAATCAATTCTACTGGAGCAAGAACCTTGACTAGTACTGCTTTGTTTTTATTCAGTTGTTCACTGATTTACTAGACAACAAGTGTTCATAAAAATCATTTTCTGTTTCAATTTCTTTCTAAATATGGCACGTATTGTGAGAACTATACTTTTTATTATTGTTAATTTCTCTAGAAATTAAAATCTATTTCAGAAAAAATAATGCTAAAACTATACTTATTTAATTTTTCCATCAGCATACTCATTATAAAAATGGATATATAATATTATGAAGCCTTGTCATTAGGTTAAAAGGGCCAGTGAAAAAAATACAACCTATCCAAAAAACCTACAAAAAATCCAGAAGTCACCCTAAAAGAAACATAATTTGGTCTGAAAACGAGAAGTAAAGAATCACTTTCTATCTTTTACCAACTGAGCATACAATCACCTTATCCCTGAGTATAAGTTCGAGACAATATATAAGTTGTTCAAGCTCAGGAATTAAAATTTGACCAATTCCAGCCTTGAAAATATTCTCTCTAGAAAGTTTCTACCCCTTAGAAGCCTTATATGAGGCCTAGGACTGCTCAATTGACACTTTGCCCTTTTTAAGTTTCAAAGTATGGTTAATAATGAAAAAACGTTTCACAAAGCAATATGGACAAAAAAGTTTTTTGATATTTTTAAAATGAATGTATTAATAAAAATTTTATACCATTTCAGTGTAAAAATGTGAAGCAACTTAAACTTTGACACGCAATCTGTACAAAATTCTATCACACAAAATGTAAGGTATTTAAAGAGTATTAGCTGTCATTTGTTTTTTTTATGTCTGAAACATTTGTTGCTTTAGAAATTTTTGTGTGTGCTTAAATTTGTAGGATTTTTTTCTCTTAGGAGTCTTGTTACCCAGCTACAAAATAAAAACAAATACACTTATTTTTTACTATGAGTC
>PVIH01029121.1:0-14171 GCA_004025045.1 Sigmodon hispidus | reverse complement strand
ATAAGGGGGAGGTCACAGGGAACCTAACCAAAATAATACAGGGTAGCACAGAAGCATTTTCTGACTTTGTAGCTCGAATGATGGATGGAGCAGGATGAATTTTTGGTGATGTGGAAACCGCACTGCCGCTAGTAAAGCAATTAGTTTATGAGCAGTGCACAAAAAAGTGTCATAGGTCTATTACCCCACACAAAGGAAAAGACCTAGAATACTGGATGAAAATGTGCCAAGAAATCGGAGGACCTTTGTCCAATGCGGGACTCGCTGCTGCTGTGATGGCTGCTTCTCACAGAAATGAAGGTTCTAACAGCAGCAGGGTGTGTTTTTCATGCGGCAAGCCTGGGCACATTAAAAGACAGTGCCGGGAGGCTGCCCCCATGACAAGGACAAGACCGCCTCAAGGAGTGAAAACTCCAGGGACATGTCCAAGATGTAAAAAGTGTAAACACTGGGCTAATGAATGTAGGTCTGTTAAAGACATTAATGGGCAACCCATTCAACCTGCTGCCCATGTAGTTAGTCCAAAAAACGGGGTAGTGGGCCCTTGGTCTCAGGGCCTGAAAACATTTGGGGCCCATGAGGAAGCGAATTTCCAATTACTCAGGCCCTGTGTTGAGCCACATCAGGCTCCGCAGGACTGGACCTCCATGCCACCTCCAGAATGGTATTAACAACAGGCATGAGAATACAACCCTTAGACACAGACATGCAAGGGCCACTCCCAAAAGGGACAGTTGGGCTAGTGTTAGGCTGTTCCTCTTCCACCTTACGGGGACTCATTGTTATGCCTGGAGTTATTGACTCAGATTATACTGGACTCATCAAAGTAATGTGTCAATGCCCTCGAGGGATAATTACCATAACCACTGGTGATCGCATTGCACAATTATTAATCTTGCCCTCTTTCCACAACAATTACCCCACATACTCAAAAGAATGAGGATCCAAGGGCTTTGGATCCACCGGAGTTGATTTGGCTTTTTTGTTACTATCTCTTAATGACCACTCTATGCTTGATATTATAATAGAAGGGAGAAAATTTCAAGGATTGGTAGATACTGAAGCAGACAGAAGTATAATTACAATTAGAGATTGGCCACAATCATGGCCACTTCAAACACCTTCACAGACCTTGCAAGGTTTAGGTTACGCAAATGCCCCTAGAATTAGCTCTAACAAATTAACATGGAAAACAGAGGACCAAAAGGGGAAGTTTCAGCCTTTGTAGTTGAAGGACTGCCAATCAATCTATGAGGCAAGGATATCCAGAGTCAAATGAATCTTAAGCTTACTAATGATTATTCTGACACAGCAAAAAATATCATGGTTAGATCAGGGTTTGTTCCTAGCAAAGGGTTAGGGCGTAATTTACAAGGCATTACCACACCAATAGAGGCTCAAGGAAACACCAATCGGCAAGGCTTGGGTCTTTCACAGGGGTCACTGAGCCTATGATTCCTATCTCATGGATGACCACTACACCTGTGTGGGTACATCAGTGGCCTCTGTCTAAAGAAAAATTGGAAACAGCCTCTAAGTTGGTTCAGGAACAGTTACAGCTGGGGCACTTAGAGACCTCCCAATCTCCCTGGAATACTCCCATATTTGTTATCAGAAAGAAATCAGGAAAATGGTGTTTACTTCATGATCTGCATGCTATAAATCAACAAATGCAAGTCATGGGATGGATTGAGAGGAGTCTACCAGCTTTAACAGCTATTCCAAAGAACTGGTCTGTTGTAGTGGTAGATATTAAAGATTGTTTCTTTTCCATTCCCCTAAATAGTCAGAATAAGGAGAGATTTGCTTTTACTTTATTCTCTATTAATCATGAATGGCCCAATAAGTGATATCAGTGGATTGTTCTTCCTCAAGATATGGCCAATAGTCCTACCATGTGTCAACTTTATGTAGATAGAGCTTTACAGCCAGTAAGAGATAAATTTCCTCGTGTTAGAATTGTACATTATATGGATGATATTTTGCTTGCAGCTCCTTCTATGGAATTGTTAGAATTAGTGTTAAGTTTGTTAACCAAGGAATTAAAAGATAAAGGTTTCTTTATTGCTCCAGAGAAGATACAGAAGGGAGGAGCTATTGAATTTTTAGGAGCTATTATTCAGAATGCACATGTTAGACCACAAAAGGTAGAAATTAGGACCAATTCCTTAAGGACTTTAAATGATTTTCAAAAATTGCTTGGAGATATAAATTGGATTTGGCCATATTTGAAATTAACTCGCTTTGAGCTTAAACCCTTATTTGATATTTTAGAGGGAAATTCAGATCTTAATTCCCCACATCAGCTAACTCAAGAGTCTCAGATAGCACTTCAAAAGGTAGAGCAAGCAATTACTAGGGCACAGTTGGTGCACTGTGATGAATCCAAGCCTATTTGGATGTGTATCCTCCCCACTTTAGGCTTTCCAACTGGTGTTCTGGGCAAGAAGGGCCTCTACTGTGGATTCATACTAAATCTATAAGGAAGAGAACCTTGTTTCACTATCCATCCATGATGGCTGAGGTTGCATTATTAGGCATTAAACAATTTATTACATCTTTTGCCAAGACACCTGATTGACTTATAGTCCCTTATACAAAAGAACAAGTAGAGATATTGGCTGCCATTACCTCAGAATGGGCTATATTGGTTTGTGCCTTTTCTGGTACAATTGATAATCATTTGCCCAAGAGTGAACTTTTAAGATTTGTAGTTCAACAGCCTGTGGTGTTTCCTTGGATCATGAAGGAGCAACCATTGAGCAATGCCTTAACCATCTACACGGATGGGTCTAAGAGCCTTCATTGGAAAGGAGCCTACATGGTGCAAGGAGGCTCACCTGTAACTGTTGAGTGCTGTCCAAATGCTCCCCAAATAGTAGAATGCCAAATAGTTTTAGAGGTTTTTAAATGTTTTCCTGAGTCTTTTAATTTGGTATCTGATTCATCATATGTGGTGAATGCTGTTAAAAATTTAGAAATTGTTTCCTATATTAAACCCTCTAGTATGGTAGCCTCATTTTTAGCAGGAATAAGAGGTGAGATTTTGCATTGATCCAATCCCTTTTATATTACTCATATCTGAGCTCACTCTTTGTTGCCCGGTCCTATGGCAAAAGCCAATGAACAAGTTGATCTGGCAACATGTGCTTTTGTGGCATTGGACTCTGAAACACAAGCGCGAGAGTTTCATAGCTTATACCATGTTTCATCTGCTGTTTTAAGAACTAAATTTAAATTTTCTAGGGAAACAGTTAGGAATATTGTGAAAAGCTATTCTGCTTGTGTGCAATTCTTGCCTGCTCAGAAAATAGGGGTACATCCCAGAGGCATTTTTCCACTTGAAATTTGGCAGATGGATGTTACTCATGTTCCATCCTTTGGAAAACTTCAGTATGTGCATGTCTCCATTGATACATATTCTGGAGTAATGCACGCTACACCTCTTTCTGGAGAAAGGGTTCACAATGTCATTACCCACTGCCTTGAAGCTTGGGCCGCTTGGGGCAAGCCCGATACACTGAAAACAGACAACAGGCCAGCCTATGCATCTAAGAGTTTTGCCTCATTTTGTCACAAAATGCAAGTAAAACATATCACAGGCCTGCCCTATAATCCACAAGGGCAAGGGATAATAGAGCGAGCAAGTCGTATGCTCAAGGACTTCCTGCAAAAACAAAAAGGGGGAATAGCAGAGAATTGCACCCCCAAACAAAGGCTCTCTCTTGCTTTATTTACTGTAAATTTTCTAAATTCAAATGATAAAAATGAAACCATTGCTGAGCATCATATGACCTCAGAACCCAACAATCAAGGAAAAGTTATGTGGAAGGATGTACTTTCTAACCAATGGCGAGGCCCGGATCACGTTATTGTTTGATCCAGGGGATCTTTATGTGTTTCTCCACAGAATCAGGAGCCAGTCTGGGTGCCATCAAGATTGATGAGACATGTTGAGGACGACTCTAAGGATGATGCTGATATGGATACTCCTGACTGTCTTCCCCCTGATTCAGGTAGAGAAGATGATACTCTGGGGGATTAGTTGGACCTGGCCATTACCTATGCCAGTCCATGCTCAGTCCAGAGTTCTTCCTATGATGTTTTCCACCTCGTGTGAATTGAATGTTCCTTGTGCCCAGCCCCTTTCCATGAATTGAGCAGAATATAATGCTAGTAATATTAATCTGAATCAGTCACTCTGCTTTAGTCTTAAAAGGAGTGATGACTGTATTTTTCTAGCCAGAAAGAATTTGACTTATTGGGCAAACCCCCTAAAGGATAATCAAGTTCCTGTGCATATGTTAATTGAGGCTTTGGGACAGATAGCTACTGGTTCCACCTCTGGCACAGGATCAGGAGTTAATGGAAATCACGAGATGAAGGTTACCACCATGGTCCTGATTCATGAAGGGATAGTTCCATTACATAACAATAATAAGAACAGACAAAATACCACAGGACCTATAGTTGCTCCCTATTGTCAACCATTTATAAGTATCTCCTGCAACGATAGAACTGGGGGAAGTAAACAGCTTAGTCCAGTGTTTGAATTCTCTCCTGGCTTGAAACCCTATATGGGAAGTGTTGAGAAATCTGATATCACAACTTGGTTTACTGAAGGATGGACATTCTTTTCTTGGGTATTGATTAATGAGGCAGGGGCCAGTGCAGATGTTTCTGCTCTTGTGAACTTGCAAGGATCCTTGGGTAAGGTTTATAATGTGTCAGGTGTGGTGAAGTCAGGTAATGGAACAAGGATGAAATTGAAATTAACATCTTATAACAACGAGGTTAGCAATTACACAGGGTCAGCAGCTTTGGTGTACTTGAAGTTACCTTTTTATGTTTCTCCTGACTAACTCTAGTAAAAACTGCACCATTTCAGGCAGTTGTTGGTTGGCAGAGTGTTGGAATGGATCAGTGTCGACTACAGCAGTAGTTGTTAGAATGCCTACCTTTGACCCCATGCCTGTGGAAGCTGACCCAGAGCAGTTCCCTATGATGAGTCTGTTACGTCATAAGAGGGACTGGCATTATGGTCACTATTGTGGCTGCCATTGCCATTTCAGCAACTGCAGCAGTTACTGCAGGTGTAGCCATGGCCAGCCAAGCCAAGTCTGCCCAGAAAATTAATGATATTGTGGCTCAAACTTCACAAATTTTAGAGGAGCAAGTACAGTTTAATTCCCATTTGTTGAGTGGTATCCTTGCCACCAATGAAAGAGTAAATTTACTAGAAGAGGTTATTGAAGATGTATATGGCCTAGTACAAGTAGGCTGTGTACAGAAATTAGGGCATGTTTGTGTTACCCCTTCTTGTAGTTTCAGATGCTTTGAATGAAAGTCAAAAAATTGAATAATTTCTAAGTGGAAGTTGGTCTATGGAAGCCGAGAAGATGGTCCTCAAGCAAAAGTTCCTGATCGCACGCTTGAATGCTACAAGATTGGAGCCTGTTACACTTGGGGACTTTACTTCTTGGCTCACTTCTGCCTTTTCCATTTTCAAGGAGTGGGTGGGAGTAGGAATTTTTGCAGCCTGCTGTTTATTTGGGATTGTTTTTTTGCCTCTGGCTGGTCTGCCGTATTTGCATCAGAGCACGTTGAGATAAGGTACTATTCACTCAGGCACTCTTGGCTGTTGATGCAGGGCACTCCCCCATAGCCTGGCTCTCTGCCCTTAAGAACTTACAATGATTGCCCTTTCACAGAGAGGCTTTAGCTGCCATTGCACCTCTATAGGGAATCATTCTCCTCTGAGACAGCCTTTGCACCCTGCTGCCCTCACTGGCCTTGCATGCAGGAAGGCATCTAGGGGATCCTGGCAGCAGGAAACAGCCTTTGAGGGGTGGGTACATCATGAGGTGAATACCTGTATGGGTTATATCCTGTTTGTGCCATTAGAAAGCAAAAAGGGGGAGATGTAGGGCACGGTTTGCCTTTGCACAACTTGCTGGAACATTCTATTGCTGCTTATGCTAATTAGGCATCAAGTAGTGACCAATCTGATGTGCTTATGCTAATTAGGCATCAAGAAATGACCTATCCAATGCGATCCCCAAATATGCTAATGAGCCATTATTTTGGACCAATCACTAGCCATATGCTAATGAGTATTACATTGGACCAATCACCAGCTATATGGTATTGAGTCATTATGTTGGGACCAATCACGCGCCCCGGCTTCCCTATATAAGCAGGCTGCATCTCAGGCTCAGTCTCTTCTCTCCACCATTCTCAACTGAGCTGTACTCCAACAAAGTATGATCCGAGAAGAATCATGCATGTGGCGACTCGTCATTCTGCAGGCCAGAAGCACCTCATTGCAGATATCATTTTTTCTTGCTGCTGAGAATTATTCCATTGTGTAGATGTAACACAGTTTGTTAATCCATTCTTCAGCTGAGGGCCATGTAGGTTGTTTCCATGTTCTTGCTATTAAGAACAATGCTGCTATAAACATAATTGAGGTAATCTCTTTGGAGTGTGAATATGCATCTTTATTGCTGAATCCTTGAAAAGAGTGATTCCCAATTTTCTGAAAAACCACCATACTGCATTCAAGAGTGGCTGAACAAGCTTACATTCCCTGCAACAATGGAGGAGGGTTTCCTTGCTCCACACCTCTCCAGCATAAGCTATTGTCTGTGTCTTTTATCTTAGCCAATCTGACAGATGGTATCTCAAAGTTCTTTTGGTTTGCATTTCTCTGTTGACTAAAGATGTTGTGCACTTTTTTAAGGCCCTTTCAGTCTTTTGTAATTCTTCTGCTGACAATTCTCTTTTTAGTCCTTAAACCCATTTTTTGACTGGGTTATTCAAGGTTTTGGGCTTTAGATTCTTGTGCTTTCTATATACTTTAGAGATCAGTTGTCTGTCACTTTCAAAGTTGATGAAAATCTTTGCCCATTCTGTAAGCTGTCATTTTGTCTTATTGACTGTATCCTTAGCTTTACAGAAGCTTGTCAGTTTCAGGAGGTCCCACTTAATTGTTGTTCTTAGAGTCTATACTACTGGTGTTATAATTAGGAATTTGTTCCTGTACAAATTCGTTGGAGGGTATTTCCTAATTTGTTTTTCTGTCAAGTTCAGTGTGGCTGGGTTTATGTTGAAGACTTTGATTCATTTGGATTTAAGTTTTGTGTAAGTTTTGTGCAAGGCTTGGATTTATTTGCATTTTTCTACACACTATCATCTGAGTATTCCAACCATTTGTTAAAGATACTATCTTTTTTGTCATTGAATATTGAATATTTGCCATTGAATATTTTGGATCTCTGTCAAAGATCAGGTCTAAATAGATTTTGGGTTAATGTCCAGATCCTTTTATGTCAGTAAAAGGCTGTATTTTTATTACTGTAGCCCTACAGTGTAACTAGAAATCTGAGATGGTGATGCCTCCTGAGATTCTTTTTTGGAGCAAAAATTGTTTTGGCATCTTGGCTTTCCTGTTATTCCAAATAAAATTGAGTATTGTTCTTTTCAATGTTGTAAAAAATTGTGTTGGGAATTTGATGGGAATTGCTTTGAATCTGTAGATAGCTATTGCTATAATTCCCATTTTTACTACTTTGATCCTACCTATGCAGGAACATGGGAATCTTCAATTTTCTGATATTCTCTTCAACTTCTTTCTTCAGTGATTAAAATTTTTGTCAAATAGATATGTTACTTCTTTGGCTAGAGTTACTCAAAGGTATTTAATGCTATTTACACTTGATGTTTCCCTTATTTCTTTTTCAGCCCTTTTACCTTTAGAGTATAAGAGGGCTATTGCTTTCTTTGAGTTAATTTTGTATATTCATACATTGCTAAACATGTTTATCAGCTGTCGAAGTTCCCTGGAAGAATTTCGTGGGTCACTTATATATACAATCATATCATCTGCAAATAGAGATAGTTCTTCTTTATCATTAGTATTCCCTTAATCTACTTTTGTTCTCTCATTACTTTAGCTAATACTTTCAGAACTATATTGAATAGATAAGGGGAGAGAGGACATCCTTGTCTAGTTCCTGATTTTAGTGGGACTGCTTGAGTTTTTCTCCATTAAGTTTGATATTGGCTGTCGGCTTCTTGTAAATCACCTTCATGATATTTAGTTGTTTTTCCTATATTCCTGATTCCTCCAGGAATTTTATCATTGAGAAGTATTGTCTTTTGTCAAAGACTTTTTCTGCATCTAAAGATATGATCATGTGGTTTATGTCCTTAAAATTGTTTATATGATGGATGACATTTACAGTTTTTGTATGTTGAACCATCCCTGCATTTCTAGGATGAAGCCTGCTTTATCATGTTGGATGATATTTTTTATCTGTTGTTTTATAGTTTGCCACAATATTTTTGAGATTTGTGCAACAATATTCATGAGGGAAATTGGTGTTTAATTTTCCTTTATTGTTGCTTCTTTGAATGGCTTGATATTAGGGTAATTGTGCCCTGATAACAAAAATTTGGATATATTCCTTCAGTTTTTATTGTGTGAAAGAGTTTAAGGAGTGTTGCTAATAGTCCTTCTTTGACTGTTCGGTAAAATGCTGCACTGAAATCATCTGGACCTGGGTTTTTTGTTTTTTAACTTGGGAAAATTTTAATAACAGCATCAATTTTCTGTAAGGTTTTAGATCTCTTTGGGTATTTAATCTCATCTTGATTTAGTTTTGATCAATGGTGCCTATCCAAAAAGCTGTTCATTTCTTCTATGTTTTCTATTTTCGTGGAACATAAATTTTCAAAGAATGACCTAATAATTCTCTGGATTTATTGGAGGTATGTTGTTATGCCTCCTTTCCATTTCTGATGTTGATCATTTGGATACACATTCTTGTCTTTTTGGTTAGTTTGTATAAGGATTTACCTATCTTGTTTATGTTCTTAAAGAACCAACTTTTTGATTCATTGATACTTTGTATTGTTCTTTTTGTTTTTATTTTATTTATTTTATTTCTTACTTTAATTACTTCCAGCCTTCTCTTTCTAGGTGAGTTTGCTTCTAATTATTCTAATGTTTTCCACTGTGCTGTTAGTTCTCTAGTTTGGGATATCTCTAAGTTTTTCATATAGGCATATTTGCTAGAAATTTTCCTTGTAAGACTGCTTTCATTGTGTGTCACAAGTTTGGGTAAGTTGTGGATTAATTTTTGTTAAATTCTAGGAAGTCTTTCACTTCTTTCTTAATTTTTTCCTTGATTAAGTGGTGATTCAGTTGAGTGATATATAGTTCCACGATTTGGTAGGGTTTCTGTAATTTTTAATGTTGTTGAACTCTGACTTTAGGCTTTGGTGGTCTGCTATGATACAAGGGATTATTTCCATTTTTTCATATCTATTGATATTTGCTTTAAGACCAATTATGTGGTCAATTTTAGGCAAAGTTTCATGTGGTTCTGAGAAATATGTATATTCCTTTGTGTTTGGGTGGAAGCTTCTGTAATCCCTATTAAATCCATTTGCATCATAACCTCTTTTAAACTATTTCTCTGTTGAATCTCTACCTGGTTGACCTCTCTTAGGGTGAAAGTGGGGAAGTGAAGTATCCTACTATTGTAGTATAAGAACTTATAATGGTTTTAAGCTTTAGTAGTGTTTCTTTTATATTGGTAGTACCCTTATATTAAGGGCATAAATATTCAGAATTGAAATCCCACCTTGGTCAATATTTTCATAGATGAATATGTTATGTCCATCCTGTTCTCTTTTAATTGATTATATTGTGAAGTCTACTTTGTTAGATTTTAGGTTGGTAACACCAGCTTGTTTCTTAGGGAAATTTGATTGGAAAAAATCTGTTCTTAATACTTTACTCTTAGCCTGAGTCTGTCTTTACAGCTGAGGTATGTTTCTTGTATGCAGTATAAGGATGTCTTCTGTTTTTGTATCCATTGTGTTAGTATGTGTCTTTATAGGTGAATTGAGTCCACTGACATTAAGAGATATTAGTGACCACTAATATATCCTGTTATTTTTGGTGGTAGCTTGTATGTATTTTGTTTCTCTGGGCTTTTCTTCTATGTAATTATCAATTGTTGTAGTTTCAATGGATCCTTACATTGGAATTTTCCCTTTAATGCTTTCTGAAGGGCTGGATTTATAGATAGGTATTGTTTAAGTTTGACTTTGTCATGAAATATCTTGTTAACTCCATCTATGATGATTGCTTGTTTTGCTGGGTATAGTAGTCTAAGTTGGCAGCCATGATCTTTTAATGTGTGTATCACTTCCGATCAAGACTTTCTTGTTTTATTGTTTCCATTGAATAGTAAGATGTTATTTTGATGGGTCTGCCTTTAGAGGTAAGTTGGCCTTCTTTTGGCAGCTCTTAAAATTATTTCTTTGTTTTGTATGTTTTGTGGCTTAATTATTATGTAGCGAGCAGGCTGTTTTGGGGCATCAAATCTCTTTGGTCTTCTGTATCTTGTATCTTGATAAGCATTTTCTTCTTTAAGTTGGAAAAGTTTTCTCCTATGATATTATTGAACACATTATCTGTGCCTTTGAGTTGGAATTCTTCTCCTTCTTCTTTTCCCATTATTCTCAGGTCTTATCACACTGTCCCAAATTTCCTGAAAGGTTTGTGTTACAGCTTTTTTGCTTTTAGTGTTTTCTTTGAGACTTTCACTCCAGAGATTCTTTCTTTCATATCTTGGATTCTATTGGTTATGCTTACATCTGCATTTCCATCTCTTTTCTTCAGATTTTTTATTTTCACTTTTGCCTCATTTTGTTCCTATTCATTGCTTTTATTTCAATTCCTCGTCTGTGATTTTTTTTTTTAAATTGGTTTTCCTTTTCATGTTTTTTCTTTCAAGAATTTATTTATCTCTTCCAATTTTTGGTTTGTATTTTTTTTTATTTCTTTAAGGGAATATTTTATATCCTCTTTGAACACTTCAATAATCTTCATAAATGTGCTTTTGCTGTTGTTTCCTTCTGTTTCTTTTTTCTTGCTCTGTTTAGGTATTATAGTTTTGGAATCAACAGTTTCTTCTTGTGTTGCCTTGCCTTGTATGTCTTTATATTGTTATATGCATTTGTGCACTGGTGTCTATCCATGGCTTCAGTGGTTCACAATTAGACCCTAGTCAGTTGTGCCTAGAGGGCTTCTTTATCTCCAGTCTGTTCAGAGCAAGGGGTCTCCTCAATCTCTGCCTTCACTCTGGACACAGGTCTGAGTTTTAAGGGCCTTATTCTTTTTTCTGATCTAAGATTGGTTGAAGGATATTTACTGCCCAAAAACAATCTAAGAGACTGTAACAAAATGTGACTAAGAAGTGTTTCTTTGAGAGCCACAACAGCTTGCCAGACAAGCAGAAGGCCCTTGATGTCCATTGCTGGTTATAGAAAGGGCCTCCTTTCCATGGAGGGACCAGAACCTAAGGGAAATTTCTATCATTATAAACATTCCATTCCTGGGAAAGGGACTTTAAAAATATAACTGATAATCTACAGGTATAGGTAAATGTTAACAACTGACCACTGCTAAATGTTGAAACATCTCCAGAATTTGAAGCAGCCAATGAATTTGTAACAGATGCCCCTAGCTTGATCTTGTACCAATTCAAGGACTGTAACTCTGCCATTCTGAAGCCACTAGAGCACCTTCTACAATTAAAAAGAAACAAAACTTGCCTCAGGTTTCTCAGGTTGCTTTTCTGAAGGCATAGATTTACCTTTACAAAATTTTATTTTAGGGAAAGACCATTGCTTCTAGAACATCTAATATCTGAGGGCAGGGTTCAGGTCTAAGAAGAATCTAGCAAAATATAATCTCAGGGACAAACCTGACAGCTAGACTTAGTTTTGGGCTAATAGATTAACCAAAGGTTTCTAAGAACTGCTCTAACTCATACCCCTTTACAAATACTAAATTACCAAGACATGTAATGCCCCACATATATGTTTTCTTTAAAAAAAGAATATGTCATCACTAAGATAGGGCCTGTATTCCTCTGTTGTGTCAGAACATAGGGTTTCAACCCCAGGTTCAAACCTGTCCAAAAGAATAAAAGGATCCTTATATGCTCACATCAGGAGCTAGCTCCTTGGTGGTCTTTGGGGGTCTATTGACACAGGTATTACACTCCCACTCCACTGCCCATGGCCATGAAGGAATGATGGATTATTCCAAGCTGTTTTGTCAATGAATAAATTCTTTGATGTTGCATCAGATAGGTCTCTTGGTAATTTTCTGGGGGGTGTGGACACAACAGTCTCTGTGGTGAGTAAGTTGAGTGACTCTGAGGTAAAGCTTCAGGAACCCCTCTGCAGCTCCACACTAAACACATGAAATGCCCCCCACACCACATTTTGTCTAACACCTCTCAGATACATGTTTTTTGTGCTTATTGTTCATGGCATCTTGCTTTGGAGAAATTTCTACAGACTAAACATCCTTTTTCAAATATTCTAAATAAATCAGCCTTTTAATGTAGCCTGTGTTGATAAGAACCTGTCAGCATGCCAGCTTTCTGTAGTTTCTTTAATTTTCTGTGCTCTGCAATACTTCAAGAGCAGAAAAACTGTCATTTCTAAATTCCCTTGAAATGCTATTGACATATCAGAAAGGATTTTGAAGATTTTTGTAAACAAGAAACCTGTTGACACTCTCTGTCTATTCTTGTCAGAGAATTCTATCAATGAAGTTAAAAAAATCTACTTCCTTATCAGTAAAATAAATAGTTACGGGCTTTCCCCTGGGTCATAGTGAGACAGGCATAAAGCATGATTTGAATTTGATTTTAAGTGAGTGGGATTGCAAGTCTATAGCATGTTTTCACTGAAAGTTTAACCAATAGTAATGACTGTACCCCATAATCCTTTACCCAGTTTAAGATTAAAGAGTTCCTTGTGCTTTACATCACAATCCAGCTCCCTGCTAATATTTTGGATGTTCCTCAACACAGGTACAACATTATCATGCTGCAGTGAATAGCCCTACACATGTGGATAGGGACAACACTAATCAAATATAATGGAAAATCAAGGTATAGAGACAGATAAACATATAAATATAAAGTCAGGAAAGTATATGTTGGAGTATACACAGAAAGTAGGAGGGAAATTATGCTTTAGATTAGAGTACATTATATAAAAGTGAAATTTTCAAATAATGAAAATTATTCAAATTTAGTTAAGTTTATAGAAATTAATTTTATGAAAAATATTCACTATCTATCACATGAAATGTGCTTTTTCCAGGCTAAGTAGGTTAAATTTTCCAATAATAATACCTGGCTTAAGAAGTTGAGATCCAATCAACAAAGACATAAAATGGCCAGAGTTACCTCCAATGGGAAACTGCTGGCATTGAATGCCATAAAATGCTAATGATGTTCAAAGATAAAGTAAGATAACAAGTGGCTAGAGAATTATATAGTGTTATAGTACTTAGACTATACAACAAAGAGTGAATAAATTTTTGACTATGGTAAATAATGAAGAAAACTGTAGATGAGAAGAATTAATGTAGAATCCAATTACAAGAGCCAAGAAAACACATGAGACCCTGAGAACCAGACTTGAAGACATGGGTGTAGGGCAGATGGGCATACATTTGACAGACATAAGATTGTGAGAAAGTGTTTCAGTGTCCAGGGTCTGTTACCCAGAACAAACATCTATAGGAGGCAGGTGTTAAAAAAAGAAGTCCCCAGGGTCTGGAAAGGAAAAACATGGGGTTTGTGGAGGGGAAGGAGTAGGGGCAACAAATTCTGGAGACTGCTTAAGGCTGACTCAGGTGAGTGTGAATTATTTTTCAGGAATGAGGACTGTACATTGGGGCACCTGTTTGAAGTCCATCTTTGCTGATCCCTGTGGTGCCTTTTTCTGCAATTCAGGTGAGTTTAAGGCATGGATTGGTGAATTTAAGTTGATTTTCTGAATTCTTAAAGCTCAGCACAAATTTGAGCCAGTAAGAGAAGCAAATTTTAGGTACTTTGGGAAGAGACAGAATTATAATGGTATACTGTTCGTACTCTGCTATTAGATGTTTGGTTGATATTAAGGGAAAAGGAAAGAAGAGGAGGGGCCATGCATAATTGTTAATTTAGCTCATTTGCATTTACTTGTAATATATCCTAAGATAGCTGTAGTTGTTGTGCATTTTTCTGTTTTGTTTTTCCCTAGGAAACACTGATGGTTAGTCACTGAGAGTCACCAGTGATACAAGC
>PVIH01029120.1:0-14174 GCA_004025045.1 Sigmodon hispidus | reverse complement strand
GGAGGGAGGATGGGGACAGGTGGGGAGGATGGGGACAGGTGGAAAGTGATTGAAAATGACACCTGGTGTTGGCATCTGGCTTACACACAGACACACACAAACACACAGACAGCCAGACAGACATACACAGGAGAGGTAAAAGGTCACGGCATCACCTGTAGATCAATAGGTTTGCAGGAGGCAGCTCAGAGAACTGACACATGCTAGACCCTGTTTCTGAATCAAGAGGAGGAGCTCCTGGTCAGGAAATGCAGGATGGAAGACATGCAGAGGAAGAAGATAAATGGCCATTAGTGAAGACAGAGAAAGAGCCCATTAGAAGCTGGCCACTAACTTCACAGAAGTGAAACTGCAGTGCATGACTGTCTTGCAGTCTGGGATACAGGCTGCTGGGCTCACTCTGCTGTGCCTTTGCTAGATGGACACAACCAAACAACACAGAATTAAAATGTGAGGCACTGGTAACAAGGGCAGGTCCGATCTATCTCAACAGCAGGTGGAAGGTCAGCTTCATCTGTGATCTGAGAGGTGAGAGACACCAGAAGGGTCAGCAGAGAGAGCACAAGGTCCCAGGGGACCTAGGGACAGTACTGTACAGTCCGTGTATTATACCCTGCTGTGAAAATTTAATTTGTTCAGCCAATGGTATTGGGGTGACAAGCCCAAGGGCATGGTCTTATTTGCACTCGTGACCACATAAGAGTGGAGGGGAGGGGTCACAAACTCTCTCCTTTGGGTGGGCAGAGCAGGACAGTTGTTTCCCATAGCCCTGGGCAGAAAGGAGGACAATGACAGCTGGATTAGCAGAGGCATCTGCTTTGTTCTGGCATGAGTACACCTTACTGATTTCTCTTCTCTAATAAATTTTATCTAGCTTATTGAATTGATGTCTCCCTTCAGTATCCTTTACCCTCAGAGTCATGATGTGTGGAAGTGAGGACATGACTATAATTAGATCGTATCTAAATATGGTCATTAGAGTGGGACCCTCTAGCTTGAATTAAAAGAAAAGAGAAATTTCTCTCCAGGTACACACACCAAGGAAGGCCACATGAGATCAAGAGAGATGGCCGTCCATACGCAAAGATCTAGAGGAGGGCCTATAGGGATGCATATATGTGTGTAGAAAGAGTCTTCCCCAGAGCCTGGCCATACCAGCACCCTACTGTCCGCTGTTGTAGAACTCCAAGCCGACCAAGTCATATGGAAAGAATGGGACAAGCCAACCCAAGTGTTAGCATGTCATTAGAGTTTGACTATAAAATGACCCCAAGAGTTTCATGGGTTAAATATTTGATACTGAGCTGGAGACCTTATTTTAAAAGGTTTGAGAAACTTTAGGAGGTAGTGCCTGGTTACAGAAATCAGGTCACTGGAGGTATACCACTGGAAGTTGTATGTGGTCTCCAGTCCATCCCCTGCTTTCTTCTTTAACCATCAAGAGGTAGAGAACTTCCTCACCCCAGTGATGCTCTGTTGAAGCACTTGGGGCTGAGCAGCCATGGATGAAATCTTCTGGAATCCTAAGCAGAAATCCTATCTCCTTAGAAGTTGTTTAGTTAGGGCTGAAGAGATAGCTCAGTGCTTATGCAATGTTGCTGCTCTTCCAGAGCATCTTGAATTCCATTCTATTCTGGTGCTAACACTGGGCAGCTGACATATGCCTGTGCTTTATCTCCAAGGGACCTGATGCCCTCTTTTGGCCTATGCAAATATAGCATTCACACAGCAGACAGATAAACACACAAATAAAATAATCTTGAACTTTTTCTCATGGGCACAGTGGTGCAGGAGTAACTGGAACAGACATTGCGATAAGAAAAGGGAGGTGTCTGAAGGAGATGCTCTCATCTATTTATTTTTATGAGATTTTGGTAGGAAAGGATTTTCTCCAAAGGGTGACAGTAACTGGAATAGACAGGGTAGCCATAAGCCAGGAAGAAAAGTTCCAGACAAATGGGCCATGTGATCTGGAGATGCAGAAGTGGGGGAGGAGGGTGTGGACTTTCCACAGATTGAGTTTGGCAAGTGAAGGGATATGCCAAGAAGCCACTGAAGGGGAAAAGGGCACTCCACCCAGCTCCTCTGCCGTGAGAGTTTTCACAACTATATGCAGAGGCAGAGAGGACAGAGCCCTTCCAAGAAGGACTGAGGACATGGGTCTGACATTGGTCCACAGTTTCAAGGACCCAGGTTTGCACCTGGGAAGCAACTGGACGCCATAATGACCAGGTTTCTAGTGACCATGTCAAAGCAGAGATAGTGAACCAGTAGCATGGTAATGTCTTGGAGTTGGACACTGAGAAGCTGATAATTCAAGATGTCTAGTATAGTGGCCTCAGTCTTAGAAGTCACCTGTGGAGAGCACACTGCTAGACTCTTTGCTTTCCATGCCCAGGCAGAGTTTGAGGTTTAATATGAAGTAACCTATGAAATCATCTGTTTTTAGCAAGTGTGTGGGTAGGTAAAAGTGTTGAGAATTAAACTCAGTGGTTCCCACATGCTCAACAAAAAATCACTCACTGTAAAATGGGATGGCTAAAGTCCAGATTTAAAGGACCCCTGGCCCTCTCCCCGAGTGCCTGAGATCTGAATGTTGCACCAGTCCCAACTAAGAAAACCACAGCACTGAGTAGCAGGTCCTTATGTACTGGCTAGTCTCTGTTCGACAGCACCCTCTAGAGGACAAGTGTGAATTGGCATATGCTAGCCACCATGTTCCCCTTAAGAGTCCCTTCAGTTGAGATCTGGCCTGGGTAGAATCTCCTTTGGGATCCCAGATGTCTTAGCTTCTGAACTGCCCATGAGCAACCACTAAAGATATTCTGATTAACAGGATAATACACAGAACATTTGTAAATATACACAGCAGCTTGTCTTCAACCACTCATATCTCCAAACAAGGTGAGAGAATGGCTACAAGCAAACAACACAGAGACTCTCTAAATAACCATGAATGTGCTATGGTAGCAGAGACAGCTCTTAGCAGCCATCAAATGCAGACTGCTGATGATCCAAGGCATGCTGGGAAAAAATAACCAACAGTAGTTAAGCAGAAACAGCCCTGTCCTCTTCCTCACCTTTTGGGCATCAGGGCAAGTGGAGAGGGCTGACCAGTCTCCTTTCCTTGCCAGGCTCACACATGTGAGGCACAAGCTGGAACTGTCCAGAAAGAGGGATCTTCAAAGTACCAAAAGAATATTCTTCTTTGTTAGACTGCTCTCACTGGTGCCCTATTCTGGTCTTAAGATGCTTTTGCTTGGGTGGGTAGTGGGATTATGTGTTACATTTTAAATAATTGCCCTGCCTACAGGTTTAATAAAAAGCTGATTGGCTGAAGGCATACAGGAAGTGTGGGCAGAGCTACCAGACTGGGAAAATCTCAGAGCAGAGCAGACATGCCAGACAGACACCACAGAGCTGCCAGAGAGACGACACAGATGCCAGGAGACACAGAGGAAAGAAGTTGAAATGCTGTTCTGAGAAAAGGTATGAACTTGTTCACATGGCTGAACAAATGGGTTGAGTTCAGATGAAGGAGTTAGCAAGTTACATGCCTGGGCCCCAGGTTAATCAGCAGGAAATTAATGAGAGCGTCTGTGTGTCTCTGTGTGAGTACAGGTCTGTGGGTCTATGGGACTGCCGGACTGCCAGTCAAACCGAGCCAGAAACCTTTTACAACAGAGGGGGCTATTTGCTTCTGTTTTGTTTTATGAGGGTGGAGTACTCCAGACTGAGGGGACTCCAGAGACTGTCAGGGAAGCCCTAACTCAGTCATGGTACTGAGGTGTAGTCCATGTATGAGACATGTGAGGAAGAAGTACAGTCTTGGTGCCTCTACTGAGCTCACAGTGTGGAGCTGGGGAATTGAACAGGTCATGATGTGTTGCCTACATGAACAAGGCTGCCTGGTCCCTGTGTCCTTGTGAATCCTGATACAATCCAGAAGACAGTGTGGGCAGACACTGCTTTTGATGAGCTGCTCTTTGTGACAACAATCAGAAGTATGAACTGTTCACGATCGTCATCCTCATATTAGAAGTCCTTCCTGTGGCCTCCATTGCTTTTCTCTGGGGTTCTGTGTTATGAGACCTATAAGGAGCAGAATACAGTCAGTGTGTGACCAACACATGGTCCCAAGCCAGATCTCTTACCATTTCCCACCCAAGGTAGAGGAAAGGTGTTCCAAAATCACTCAGATATCAGTGGTGGAAGCAATAATGGTGACGAGGAGCCCTGGCCCTAGCCTTATGTGAGGTCCAGCAAGTCAATACTCACTGTGGCAGGGGGCACCCCTGCTCCAGGTCCTGGATGGTGTCCTTCAGGTTCTGGCCCCTTGTCTCAGGTAGCAGAGCACACAGTAAGCCTGCCCCAATAGGGAAGCTGCCAAAGATGAACATTGGGATCGCCTTGTGGTACTGCTCCAGTAGCATCACGAGCGGTGAGATGATGCCGCCAATCCTGGAGAAGATGCTCACCAACCCCATACCTGTTTGCCTACAGAAAGCAGCACAACATGAGGCTCTGGCCACTGGTCAGGCCTAGACTCACTGGCTTCCTGTGGCTGGTGGGAGACAGCCAGAGGGGCAGATGATATTAGATCCCCAGGGCAGAGGACCACAGTCACCCCAACAGTTCTTACCTGATGATGGTGGGGAAGAGCTCAGCAGTGTACACATAGGAAATCGTGAAGGCAGAAGATGAGGCAAACTTCCCCACCACAGCCAGCACAGTGACCACCGTGGGGAGACCTGGAGGAGGATGTAGGTCAGTCACACAGAGGGAAGGACACCATCCCCTAAGCCTACACACCGTCCTGCCTACACAATGCCTCACCCTCCGTGCCCAAACCCTGGGAACCAATGGCCATGGAGCTAGCCCTGACAGGGAGAAAGACAGCCTGATACCTGCTGGGATGAAGATGATGATGATGCACATGACACCAGCCAGAGTCAGAGAACCCAACTGGCTCCACTTGCGACCCAGCTTCTCCATCATGAAGATGCTGAGAAAACGGGCAGGCAGCTCCACTGCTCCAAATATTAGCTGTGTCAGATAGATGTCCAGGCCAAAGTCCCCTACTTGTAGGCTAAAGCCATAATAGACCAGACTGTCCACAAACCTATGAAGCAATACCCGAGAATCCTTGTCGCTGCTGGGACATCAAGTCACATCCAAAGGACAGCCTGGCATAGTGAGCTGACATCATATTCACAGAGCCTCCAATGACACACAGCAGAGCACATGCAGTCCTCTGGCTCTGTCCTCACTGAGGGACAAGGCTCTGGGCACTTACCAGACAGCAATGAGAATCAGAGTCACCTTCCTGAGATGGGGGTGTCTGAGAAGATCCAGGGCATTCCCGGAGGGGCCTGTCTTCTCAGGGACCAGCTAGAAGAAGGGCAGAGTGAGGCCCGGGACACAGGCACAGAGACTGGCTTGGGGCAGGGGTGAGCCTTGCCTGCTAACAGGTACCTGGCTCAGGAGCTCTGGAGAAAGTGGCCGCCTGTTCACTGAGGCTGCCTTCTGGATCAGCCATTTGGCCTCTTCTACTCTTCCTCGGGAAAGGAGCCACCGTGGAGACTCTGGCAAAACCCTGTCAACCACACATGACTGGTACTGGGGTCTTGAGCCCTGTGCAGCCACCCAGAATTCCAGTGCACACCGAGCCTTCCGCCCAAACCCTCTTCTGCATCCTGCGCCCTGCCACAGCACTCCTAACAAAAGCTGGGCTATCACTGGCAATGGTCTTCCTACCAGAAGTAGAAGATGAGCAGGAAGACTGGTGTGGTGCCTATTATCTGAAGGAGTCTCCAACTGCGAACACCATAGGCCAGGCCTGCCAGCACCATCAGCCCCAGGGCAATGTTGCTCTGGGCCAGGACCATGGCTTTTGTTCTCCAGGAAGGTCCCACCCATTCTGAAACTGAAGACAAAGGCTGTGCCGGGGGCTGCATCTGCCCACTCATCTACCTCTGGTGATTCCCAAATACCAGACTGTCAGAGATGTGACTCAGTCCAGCACAGAGAACGTCACTGTGACCTTTTTAGGTGCAGTTGACTGAGTCCATCCCCACAGCCAATTTCAGGGATCTAACTCCAAGGAAGAAGACTCTTGAGCCCAGATACTTACGGAAGACGTTGGTGCTTAGTAGAAATCCAGCAACAGCAGTAGCCGAAGCAAAGTGTAGGGTCATATAGAGTTCAAAGCTGGACACGAAGACTATGGCCATGCCCGTGATGGCAGACAGAAGCAGCTGCACTAGGAGGGAGGGCCTGCGGCCAATCCTGAGTTAACAGAGCGACATGTGAAGTGAGGAGACTTTCCCAGGACTGAATCACGGGAGACCCAGGCAAGCCAATCCTCAGCTCTCTGTCTGAGTGAGGAGATAGGGTGTCTTCCAAGGAGCCCCGTTTGATGGTGGGCATGAGGACTCATCTTGATGACTAACAAGACTCCAGGAGATAACTGAGTCAGCACCAGGAGCCTAAAGAATGCTGGGCCAGCAGCACATACCAGTCACAGACGGGCCCAAAGATAAGCGCTCCAACGAGGAGTCCAGCCATGAACACGGACTGTGAAGTCCTCTTCAGGTATTGCCGATCACACACCAGGTCAAACTACAATGGAAAAATAGTCATGTAAGACCAAGTGTAGCATCCAGGTCCAACTTCACTTTCTAGTCCCCACGTTTTTTACAGTGTGTACCAAGTCACCTCATAGTCTGTGGGTACAGAATAGTTAAAACCTAAATGGAAATAGCACAGCAATCTTTGAATTCTGTCCTATATCACAACTTTCCCAAGAATTCACAGTTCAACTTTGGGTATAGTTTTTCTCTCCAATGACATTAAGTTTTCATAGTATTTTGTTTGACAGTTGCTTTTATAAAGTTAATAACTTGTACAATTTTACATGAAGCTAAAAATGAAGGGCCGTGTTGGAGCACCAAGAAGCTGACCATCTGCTACATGACAGACATCTCACTAGTACATCTCAATCTTCTAAAGAACTAAGTAGGGCATTTCTTTCCTTTCTGTTGCTATAATAAAAAAAAATGACTAAAAGCAAGAAGAATTTTATTTGGTTAACACTTTCAGGTCATTGCTGAGGGGAGTCCAGGCAGGAGGCTCAATGATGCAGGAATCATGGCAGAAGGCTGATTACTGGCTTACTTGAGTTCATGCTCAGCCCAAGACCACCAGCCCAGGAACAGGACCACTGGAGGTAGATTGGACCCTCCCACATTAATCATCAGTCAGTATAATCTTATGGGCACCATCAGCCCATAAGATCAGCCTGGCCACAGGCTGGTCTGATCTGGGAAATTCCTCAACTGAGGTTGCCACTCCCCTAGTGACTCTCTATTACTCAGGTTACAATAAACGAGCACAGTGCATATTCAATTTTTCATTTGGTTATTTTGAGGCAGGGTGTCATGTAGCCTAGGCTGTACTCAAACTCACTTTGTAAGCAGGATAACCTTGAACTCCTCATCCTTTATCTCCTGAGCTCAGGATTATAGGCATGTGTCACAATGCCAGCTCTGTGTATTGATTTTTAAAACAACTCCTTGTTACGGTAAAAAAATACTATTAAATTATTTAGACTTAATGACTTACTACATAGAAACCGTGAGTACTTCTTCTGTCAGAAAGAATTCCATGTAACTCATTGACCCAATAAGAATGTAAAATTTAGAAACTTCTGCTTCCTGACAAAAGGACCTGTCTCCTGTGAAAGCTACTCATGCCCTGCCGAGTTTCACATGTGGCTGCCCACAGTTTGATCGGAATTCTAAAGAGGACTGGCATGTGCCTTTTGGGCAAGACAGTTACGTATGCATATAAGGAGTCGGATACAGACCCTGGGGAAAATGTCAACCCACCTACAGATAGACTGAACACACCAGGATCACCAAGGAGCGAAAGTATGTAGATCCACATATCCCTGCAGTCATTTAGGTAATACATACATGCTAATCCCCATCCTTCCAGGATGTGGCTCTGGATGAGGGTTCTATGCCCTTGTATGGATCAGCCCCTTACATGAATCCATCCTATGAAGGCTCTTCCAGTGTTACAACTATGCATTATGTGCCAGGAAAGAGTGGGTTCATGTGAGGGTCTGGGATAAAGCTATGCACCAGTCATGCCTGGCTATATTTCCCCCTGTAATTATATTGTACAAGTATGAACTTGGTAGACAATAATGTTGTGTCACAATATCAAAAGGTTAGACATGCCTGTTAGGTGTTTCTTAAGCCAACTGAGTTGATCAAAATTAACCATCCATAAGGTTAAAAACACCAAAAGGAGCTGTCTTCTTGCCTTTTCATAATGGCTACCCCAAATTGAATAAAAGGACCCCTGCTGGTTAGAAACACTTGGTCCAAAGCCGGATGGCAGCATGGGGAGGTGATATGTGTCTAATTGCCGTATGCACAGAATGAAACCAAGTAAAGGCCAAGAGAATATTTGCTGGAAATGGGTTAATGAATAAATAAACTAAAGCTTACACCTAACCAACTGATCATCAATTAAATAGCTTGGCAAGAAATTAACCAGTCCAGGAGTTGCTGCACTCCCTTCTCAAGGACAGCAATTCCTTCTGAAGGACTTGCAGGATGTGTGGGATGGTGGTTTAACTGCCTCTATATGAAGTAAGACAAGACAGGGATCTCAACTGTCGCACTCTCCACTTCTATACAGCTTGGGTTTTGTCTAGCAGCTGGAGTTTGCATCAAAGTAGGCTATCACTTAGAAATGAATCAAAGTAGATGGGGCCCTGCTGCTGCCAGACTCCACAGTCAGAGCTACACAGCCTTATGTGACCTTGAGCCTGCTACCAAGTTTGCCTATGTCTTGTTCTCCATACTTGCAAAAATGGGAATGAAACTGACTATGTAGTGTTACCCAATATGACCAGGTCATCTATAACACTTCTAGATGGGTGGCTGTTACATAGAAAGCTCCAGTTCCTGTTGTCTAGGATGACTGAGTTGTGGTTATGGCCACAAAGCTGTTGGTGTGCAGTGCTTTGCAGACACAAATGCCAAGCCACAGACACTTTTGGCACCATTTGCCATCTCCCTTGTAGCTCAAGACCTTGGGAAGGCTCATCATTGCATTATTTAGAAGCAGCACCTAAGATACGCAGCTCTTTCCATCCCTGTGCTCAGTCTCAGGTGGACCCAGGGCAGCGCCTTGAAGGAGAAGGAAGTAGTGCGGCTTGCTAACCAGCTCCCAGGCTCTTGACCACCTTCCTTACACAGCTCAGTACTGCTTCCTAGAAGTGGTACTGCCCACAGTGGGCTGGGCCCTCCTACATTGGTCCATAGGTCAATCTGACCCGGGCAATTCTTCAACGGAGGATCCCTATCTTCAGGTGAATTTCATTTGTGTCAAGTTGACAATAAAACTAGCTAGGACACTTCACTCCTTTCAACTGATGCATAAACACATCATCTGCTAAACTATAACTTTCCTTTCTTGTTCGTCCCCGATATCATAGTATCAAATACGGGACAGTGTTTAAACTCCCACAATCTTTAAAAAATTCCAAAGTTTTAAAAGTTCAATATCTCTTTAAAAATCTAAATTCTCTCAACTGTGGGCTCCTGCAAAATAAAATAACGAATTATGTACTTCCTCAGCTCCCAAAGAGAAGAACCAGGGCATAGGAATAATCCAATAAACCAAAGCCTAAATCCAACAGTATAAAGAACTGGATATTCAACATCTGGAACTCAGTCATGAACTTCTGGGCTCCAAGTGGCTTGGGAAGTCTCACTGCTCTGGCCCCACCATACAAAACACACACTGTTAGTCTTGTAGGCTCAGGCTGGCTCCACTCCATATATGAGGCCATCCTTGGTGGTTATCCCATGCTCCTGGCAATGGCAATATTCTAAAGACTGCTGAAACTGTCCCTCTACCAATGGCTTCTGTTGGCCTTTCTGCTAGGACTCCAATGGTACTTCACAGTATCAGCTCCTCTCCATGACCTTCGTCAATCCTGGGATCTCTAAGGACCACTCCTGAATTCTCTTTAGGGACTCCGATACTGTCACATGGTTCCAAGCTTGAGCTGCTCCCCATGACCCTCCTCAATCTTGGATCTCTTGTGCCTTCAAAATCTGAACCACATGGGAGATTCTTACATATTGTCAAGTCCATCTACCAGTTTGAGATGCAGCCATGTCCTCCCCCAACCCTGACCCCAGACCATAGCTTCTGTGTGCTGACTCTGAGGAAATATTTTCCAAAAGATTTCACCTCAATGACAATGGTCTTCTCTATTAGTCATAGTTGATTCCTCAGCCCCAGTTGACCAGCATCCATTGTCCTAGGAAGCAAATGTTTCCTTTCTGCACAGTTTTAATCTAACATAACACAACCATGATAGTTTTGCTTCTCTCTGAAACCTGAGCAGCCATGCGTCAGAACCTGTGCTTCTCTGGTCCTCCAGACTCCCACACAACAGCCCATGAGGCTCTGAGCACTTGATGGCTTTTCCACTTAAAGTTCCAGAATCTTCCACAATCCCCAAAACAACATAGTTAGGTCCAACACAGCAACAATACTGTCCTGGTACGAATTTTGCTTTTCTGTGACCAGAAACAACTTGTGGAGGAAGTGGCTTCCTTGATTTATAGGTTATTGTCCATAATCTAGAAAAGCCAAGGCAGAAGTTTAAAGGCAAAAACTGAAGCAGAAACCATGGATAAATGCCATTTATTGGCTTACTCCCAGGCTACCTTTCTCATACAGCTGAGGGCAATCTGCCTAGGAATGGTCCTTGTGTGTGTGTGTGTGTGTGTGTGTGTGTGTGTGTGTGTGTGCATGTGTGTGTTCGTGTGCATGTGTCGTGTGTGTGTGTGCATGTGTGCATGTGCGTGTGTGTGTGTGTGCGTGTGTGTGTGTGTGTGTGTGCGTGCGCATGTGTGCATGTGTGCACATGTGTGTGCCATAGCATGATATGAAAGTCAGAGGACAAGTTACAGGAATGGATTGATTCCCTCTGTCTATAGTGTGGGTTGAGTCACCGGTCTTGGTGACAACACCTTTTGCTGCTGAGCCATCTTGCTGACGCTGTGCTGTCTATTTTTGATATCTGTGCAGCCAAGGATTGGTGGAGAATTGTAGAATCTTACATTTTTTTCATACTCCAGGACAAGAGGGCTATGAGGGATTGGGATGGCTGAGTACCCACAGACAGGTGTACTTCAATAATGTCTTTGTGCTCACTCAAAAATATAAAGGAAATGGGGGTCTGCCATTGTCCGGTTGTTTTTTTGGTTGCAAGGACTCAGATTGATCTTAGTAATGACCCCCTCTGACTGAGAAGTGTATCAAGAAGACTTAGAAGACCATTGCATCAGAGATTCCTCAAATGCTGGCCCTTGACAGAAGAGTGTCAAGCACACAGAGACTATTCTGCAGCCCAGGGGAAGAGTCAGCGCATGGATCTACTGTAAGTGAGCACCAATGCCCTAGAGCCTCCAGGGCAAGAAAGGAGGCTGTGGTGGGCACAGTCATTTAATAATGTATCCCACCTGACTGTGTCCTTTCTGTCACCCGTGAGCAGACCCAGTGTTTGACGGACTCATTAAGGTGGATGGCTCCTGTCCTGCCTCTCCTCCCTCCCAAGAGGTTCTGCATGGCCACCTTTCAATGAAATCCCCTGGTACTTGTGCTGCAGAGAGAGATTAACTTTTGACTTCTTTCACTGTTAAATGAAGAAAAGGATTAAAGTTTTTCAAACATCTAATGTAGGTTGGCAAGATGGCTGGTGTGGGGGCATAAAAGATGCTACTGAACTTGACCCACATAGTAGAATAGATCTGGCTTCTTCAAGTTGTTTATCTGATCAAACACATGATGCGACCACCCCCCCAACACACACACACACCACACACATACATACACACATATATACACATACATACACCCACACACATATATACACACTCACATACACACCACACTCACACACACACACACATACACACATGCAGTAAATAATGTAATTTAAAAACAAATGCATCTGGGGGTTGGAGATACTGCTCAGCAGTAAAGAGTACTGGCTCCTCTTGAATCCCAGCACCTATATGGCAGCTCAAAACTGCCTATAACTCCAGCTCCTAAAACTGTGATGCCATCTTCACACAAGTAGGCAAAACACCCATACACATAAATAATAACTTAAAGACAAAGATATACCAAACACCCATACACATAAATAATATCTTAAAAACAAAGATACACCAAATAGATTGAGCTCATGATTTCAGCAATCATTCTCTTTCAGTTATTTGTCTCAGATGTGGAATATAGACTTGGAACCTGGCAGTGTGGGACCCTGCTGAAGGCTTGGCATAGAAGAAACTGAGGAACAGAGCAAGATGAAGGGTCTGTAGGAGACTCAGGCCAGCTGCAGGGCTTTAGCTGGGTGAAATTACATAATAGTTCAGCACATGCTGTGGACAAAACTTAGAGTAGACTCAGAGAAATCTGGAAGGTTCCCAGGCCTCAAAGACACAGCTATTTGGTCAGGTGGGCAGAGCAATTTTGTGAAATTATAAGTATTCCCCAAATTTTTGAGGAATACTCAAGGTCAGAACCAACTACAAGGTGATGCCAGGGAGTCATGGAGAGGCCTAGAGTCTTCCAGCCAGGCTGAGTTAGATCCAGTGACTACAAGTGTCCTTATGCCACCTAGCTCCCCTGGGTGAGGGGGCAGAGGGACATCGAGGAGAATCCCAGGAAGGACATGTCCCCAGACATGGAAGGATTATAGTCTCATCCAAAAAAAGTGAATGTTTCACTTTGGTTAAAACATTGTTTCCAGAGGCTTCTAAAAATGAATGTTTTTTCAGGTATGTGTATGGGGGGAGGAAAAAGTGAATGTTTAATCTGTGGGATGGAGATCTGCAACCATAAACATGATGAGAATGCAGAGATTCCCCCTCAAGATCCCATATCCTTTGGTTTCTAGACTCTCTATATGTGCTCCTCTGCTGAAAAGAAAGGCAGAGAGCTGGACAGTGAGGATCCAGGATAGCAGCCTGCTGCCATAACCAGCTTCCTATATGTCCTGGGCTGAATCAACTCCTCCAACTAAGCATCCATCCTTTTTGGTGCTTTTCAAGGGCTCCTGGGACTCCAGGATAGCCTGAGGAGAAACTGGTTTATCTGCTTAAATTTCTAAGAGATCTTAAAGAAGCAAATGTTTGGTCATCCACACAACAGCCTTGGGGTCTAAAGAATTCTCCAGAATCCTAGAAGCAGGCAGCAAGAGGCCTAGAAAGAAGCTGCAAAGTAGAAAGCCATGCTGGGTAGGAAGGTAGGGGGATTGGCGTGGAAGGAGAGGCCATCAAGCAGAAAGAGCATTAGACGTCTGGGATTAGACATCTTTGGAGTAGGTTAACATATAGCCAGGCAGACTTGCAGAGGCACCCTGAAAGATAAAGGAGCGGTAGTTACAGACTATTGGAGGCAGAAAATTCTTACATGGGTGGTGTAGACCTAGACTCAGGAAGTGCTTTACCCCTGGAGCCATCTCCCAACCTCTTGCCGAATGCATGTGTTGTTTTCAAGGGCATTAAACAAATAGACAGTAACAACTAAAGGAAGTAATGAACCCTACAACACTTCCCATCTGGTCTCTGTGGCCCAGAGCTGAATTCAGCTCCCAGACATCTATTGTCTGTGGCCAGGCTTCCTTCTGTTCCTCTTCTCTGCCAACAGTTTGTGAGTACCTCGGTGCCCCCAGGTTCATAAAAGGACAGGCAAAAATGAAACACCGATTGATAACAAGCAAAGCAGACAGAAAAAAATCAGAGAGAGATGGGCCAATAGACAGAGGACAAAGAGTAAGACAAGATGACCAGGAACAGGGAAACAGGCGACAGATGGTTATATACAAGTGTAAAGACAGAAAGAAAGCAGGGTGATCTAAGGCGCAGGTCAGACAGAAGAACAGACAGACCTGTGGAAGACAGAGAACAGCTATCCTACCTCATTCTTCAGTGATGGAAGCCTGTTCTCAGGATAGTCCCAGCCTGAGTCGCAGGCCTGTGTCTCATTGAAACGATGGCTGAGGATGTCTTCCAGGCTGGCATTGTCAGGGGGTGGCCGGAACATGAGGCAGGACTCGGGCCTGCCTGCTG
>PVIH01029119.1:0-14175 GCA_004025045.1 Sigmodon hispidus | reverse complement strand
GGGGAAGAGACCTTGAATAAGGATATACAGGGATGAAAAAAAAAAAATTCAGAGGGAAAGATGAACACAAAGAAAATATAGGTGTAGCAATCTTATTTGTATTTCTTCCCTTGATAAGCCATGCCTATCATTCTTATCCTCTGTATAGTTATTGTTAACTCTTCCACATTTTAAATTCTTTTTACTGTGGTTTTTTTTTTTTGATAAATACAAAATAAAGAAGGAAGAAAAAAAAATCTTGTTTACTCCAGCTATGGTGATCAATAATTTTCCTGGGTATAGTAGTCTGGGTTGGCAGTCATGCTCTTTTAGTGTCTATATAACATCTAACAAGACCTTCATGATTTCATTGTTTCCACTGAGTAATTCTGATGGGTCTGCCTTTACAGGTAACTTGGCCTTTTTCCTTTGCAGTTCTTAGTATTTTTATTTGTTCTGTAGGTTTATTGGCTTATTATGTGGCGAGCATACTTTTTTTGGTGGGTGGGTGGGTCTAGTCTATTTGGTTTTTGTTAGCTTCTTATATCTTAACAGGCATTTCCTTCTTTAGGTTGGGAAGGTTTTCTTTCCACTATTGAATCTTCCACTCCCGAGATTCTTTCTTCCATTTCTTGCATTCTGTTGGTTATCATTGTATCTATAGTTCTAGTTTGTTTTTTCAGGTTTTCTGTTTCCAGCATTGTCTCAGTTTGTGCCTAATTTATTGCTTCTATTTCAATTTTTAATTCCTGAAATGTTTCTTTCCCCTGTTTGTTTTCTTTTTTTGGTATTCTTTCTTTTCTTTTCTTTTTTATTTTTATGCTGATTGACCTAGGGCTCAGGCATATAACTTGCTAGCTCCTTCATCTGAACTCAAACCATCTTGCTGACCTGTGCAGTTTGGTACCTTTTCTCAGAGCAGCATTTCCTTTGCATCTCCTGGCAGCTCCAGTGACTCTGGCATCTGTGTCTGACATCTGTGTCTGCTCTGAGGTGTTCCTGAGTTTTCTTAACCTTATAGCCTCACTCACATTTCCTGTTTTCCTTTGGCCAACCAGCTTTTATTAAACCCATAGGTGGGACAAATATTTACAACATTACCAGCATAATCCTACTACATTTACACTTTTTCTCTTTTTAAAACGAGAAGTACCCCAAATCTAATATATTTTTTCTTCCATTATCTATAACAACTTAACACATAAACAAACATAAACACCCATAATCCATTTTTTTGGGAATGTGGGCATAGTCCTCTAGGGTACTTACTGCTGCATGAGGGCATTGACAATCCCATGGGGATCCAAAGAAAATTTTAGGATTATGGTTAAGTCTTTTGTGGAGTAGTCTGTAAAACTGAATCATCTCAGTCAGTATCCTTGATGTTGTTTTAGATGAAGATCTCAGTGGAAATTTCAGCAGATGTGCTCTGAAATTCTGAATCATATGGGATATCCATTTCTACTGGAGACTTTTCAGAGGGTCCTTCCTTCATCAAACTTTATTTTCTTTTTTTTAAAATTTATTTATTTATTTTTTAAGGATTAAACACAAATGGCAAATTCTTAGCCAAATTAAACAAAAAAGGGAAGACCTACTTCAATAAAACTAGAAATTGAAATACAAACATTATAACAGATATGAATGAAATTCCCAAAATCATAATGACATACATTATAAATTTGTTTCAATAAATTGAAGATTCTGAAAAAAAAACTGGTGATTTTTTAGATAGCAAAATTAAACCTAATTTCAATGAATGATTTTAACAAATGTATACTTTGTAACCTTGAAATACTTAAAATACTAATAAAATACCCCATACTAAAAATAAAATACAAAAATAATAAAAACAAACACAAAAAATATGAAATTACTACAGAATTCTACTATAACTTAAAAACTAAGACAAATATATTTCATATTATTCCATAAAACTTTAAAAAATAATTCAAGCCTTTAAAAGTTACAAAGCCAGTGAAAGTCTGATATTAATCATAGTATTTATTTTTCCTTTTTTAAAAAATTTTTTCATATATATTTTTATTTGGTGTTTTTACATCATGTACCCCATTAAACTCAGATATCAGACCTCTCAGAATCATGCCCATTCTTATGATCTCCCCATTTACAAATCCGCTTATTCATGCTGTTCATTTGCTTACTAGAGCATAATTAAACTCCCTGTGGCCAGATCCTTAAAGAAAACAAGTCTTTCCTTACCCACACCCCTGCCAGAAGCCATGAATGCAGAAGTGAGGCATTGTGTAATTTAGCCTCCTCGTTCTAGTCCTGAGTTCTTGTGTACAATGACATCTCTCTCTTTATATATTTTTTTAAAGTGCACTAATGAGTGAGCACATCCCCTGCTTCTTTTTCTGGAATTATAATACCTTGCTCAGGAGGATATTCTCCATATCCCTCCATTTGCCTGCAAATTATAGAGTATCATTTTTTCTTACTGCTGAGTAGTACTCCACTGTTTAGTTGTACCACAGCTTGTTAATCCATTCCTCAGTTGAGGGGCATCTAGGTTGTTTCCAGGTTCTTGCTATTACAAATAAGGCTGCTGTGAACATAGTTGAGCTAATGCCTTTGGAGTGTGAATGTGCACCTTTAGGGTATATGCCTAAGAGTGATATTGCTGGATCCTTGGGGAGATTGATACCTAGTTTTCTGAGAAACCGCCATACTACATTCCAGAGTGGCTGAACAAGCTTACACTCCCACCAGCAATGGAGGAGTGTTCCCCTTGCTCAACATCCTCTCCAGCATAGGCTGTCATCTGTGTTTTTAATCTTGGCCATTCTGACAGGTGTAAGGTGGTATCTCAAAGTTGTTTTGATTTGCATTTCTCTGATGGCTAAAGATGTTGAGCACTTTTTCATGTGCCTTTCAGTCATTTTTAATTTTACCGCTGAGAATTCCCTTTTTAGTTCTGAACCCCATTTTTAAATGGGTTATAGGGTTTTGGGCTCTAGATTTTAACACTTGTATTGAATATCTAGAATAGTTTCATGCATAATAGCAAGTAAATATAAGCCAAATATTCATCAATAGCAGAATGGACAATGGAACATCAGACAGCTGAACCAAAACTGGTATTAATGTTACAAAATATGTACCTGAATTAAAATTGCTAGTATCTTTGCATGGACCAAGCCACTGGCATTGAATTTGACTAAGAAATGCTGTGTTTATCACTGTCTGTCATTAGAAGAAAAGATTTAATGTTTACTTAAGAATGGCTTTGATAAAGCAAATAAAAATCAGTCACATATGAAAAGACTCAACCCTGAGTATTCTTATTATAATTTAAATTGATATTACTAGATATGTACCTTGAGTACATTTCACATTTAGTTCAAGGAAGGAGTTAATAAGCATGTAGCTCATGCTGCACACCAAACTTAATGTTTCCTTCAAGGAAAATCACTCACACAGTGGTTTCAGGGGTATGCTGATTTAGCACTTATTTATGGATCATAATTTCCATGAAAGAAAAATTGATAGACAAATTATGGCAGGCATTTTCTTGAAAATGAACAAAGTAAACACTTTAGAGAAAATAACTGCCAAGATTTTCTGTCAATGGAAAAATTCAAGTTTAAGAAAATCTGTATATACTACCATGAGCAAATGCACTCCCAAAATTTAGTGCATTTCTGGTAAGCTCAATGGTGATATTGACAAATGAGATTTTTATATTTTTAAGCAACTGTGTAATCTTTTGGGATATATGAAGAACTCAATATATAAGAAAAGTATGAATATGATAAAGGTCTTTTCAATCTAAAAGATACATATAATAGTACAAGAAAACATTGAAGTGTTTTCAGGCTACACATTACAGATAATATTTAAGAATGTATATGCCTGTAACATCCTTCAGGAATTAAGCACAATTGTGCTCTTCCAGGGGACCCCAGTTCAGTTTCCAGCACTGTCCCTGAACCTCAGACTCCAGATCTCACACCTTTTTTCTAGCCTCTGAGGTCACATGTACACATAAATTTTTAAAAATGAAAGTAAGTCTTTATACATCTAAGTATTACCTCATGTTTTGGAATATCAACAATTTCTGAAAAAATTATTTTAGTTTCTGCCTGTATATATCTCTTTGACCCACATAGCCTTTGAGTAGGTCAATCAAAATAAATTCTGTAATATGTTAAATGTAGAAGCATATTCAAGACTACAGGATATAAGATTAAAACTGAAATGCCAATTGCTTTCTTATATACTTTTGGTAAACAATTAAATTTGAAAAGAATACCAATTGCATTAATAACAAGAAAGGATCTAATTATAACTATATGCCAACTACCTGATCTACTGGAAAAAGTAAGAATTGAAAGCAGTATAAAAATTAAATTTTTGCCAGAGCCTGGGAGAAAGGAGGCTTAATTGGCAGGCACACTTAGGATTGTTCAGACAGTTAAAACTATTCTATATGATGGAATAATAAAAATTATAGACATTATAATATGTGAAACACTTAAAATGTGATCAATCCTAATTTAAACTATGGATTTTATATGAAAATTAAGCGTTTATATGATTGTGGAATGTGCCATCCCAGTGGCAAATACTAACAATAAGGCAGGCTACCCAAGTGTAGTGACAAGAAGATATATGAATTGCTAACACCATACTCCCCTTACATTTACTGCTACTCTACAACAGCTTTAAAAACAGTCTTTATATTAAGTGTTTGTGTGTGCTTATGGGAGTATGGATTTACTCATTGCTGGGCAAAAGAATGGCAGCTTAAGATAAACTTCATACACAAATGAAATTTGTTACCTCCAGGTCTGAGTAACATTTAGAGAGAAAACATGGCCAACGTGGCATTTTTTTTTTTGACAGGATATAATTTGTGTGGTGATTTTCCTATTGAAACACTAATGTTTTAGTACCCAAAAAAAGGAATTATTAGTAGGCCTGGTGGTGGCATGTACTATAATCTAGCAATTGGAAGGCTGAGACAGGAGGATTGCAAGTTCAAGGTCATCATATGCCACACAGCAAGACAAGGAGAAAAAGACAACGGAGGGACGAGAGGAGAAAGGAAAGTATAAAAATGTATAGAAATGTGGATAAAATCCTGAAGTACAAAGAGAATAAGTTCCAGAAAGCTAGCAAGATACATTGAGCAGAACTTAGTAGGTTTCTTCATCAGTAAAATAGATTTCAAATTTTTGTACACACGAACTGAGCTTGCAGAAAGCAATCTTTCTCATTGTCCTAAAAGTGTGAAAAGGAAGGAGATGAGAGTGAATCTTATGTTGTGACATTAGAACTTGAGGTGACAATGTGACCTTCAGGTGTATATGCATGTATGTACAGAGACAGAGCTGAGAAAGGGACTGTGAAATGATGTGGGGTGTCCTTCTGGATGCTTTTAATAAAGAAACTGTCTTGGCCTATGGCAGGCATCTTAGAAGGAGGCGGAGAAACCAGAGCATAAATAGGAGAAGAAGGACAGAGTAAGAGAGGCACCATCTGTGGATATTTATTACATATTTAATAAATCCTGAAATATCGACACACAGCACACAATCAAATCCTAGGCAGACATCTCAGGAAGTTCTTGATCCTTGAGTACAAGGACAAACGGCTGAGATTCAATCACACACACCTTTAATCCCAGCATAGGGAAAGCCTGGGAGTGGTGACCTACAACCTTAATCCCATAACTCCAGAGACAGAACTTTCTCTGTTTCTGTGAGTTCAAGACTAGCTAAGAAATAGAATAGTATATACCATTTCTTTTTCTTTTTCTTTTTTTTATTATGAATAAAGAGATCACATTTTCTATCCTTGTATATCCTTATTCAAGGTCCCTTCCCCTTCCCACCACATCAGGTCATTCTTTCTTCTCCACATCTCCCCATCCCCACCATGGGCAGGTGGCCCCAAGGTCCCAATATTGCTTGGTTCAGCCTCCATTCCTGGCAAATCCAGTTTTCTCCCTCCAACATCAAGACTGAGTCAGGTGTTCCTCTAGGGGGAGTGGGATCCAAGGTGTCAGTCCAAGGTGTTTCTGATCCCAAGCTGTTCAGTGGTTGTGGTTTGCAGCTTGGGCATGCTTTCCTTTTTTTTTTTTTTTTTTTTTCTCAAACCCAGAAAGATAAGCAGGGGATGTACTCACTCATTAATGGACTCTAAACAAGCAAACAAACAAAAAAGTATACACCTTTAATCCTATCCTGGATGGGATACACCAGGCAAAAAGGGTACATAAGGCCTCTTAGGAATCCAGCAAAGGTATAAGTGACTGGCAGAAGCAACAGGGAGAAGCAACCAGGAGTGAGGTTTAGGAAGTTGCAAAACAGCTGGGTGAGAATTGACTGTGGTATTTCCTCTCTCTGATATTTCAGCCTTCCTCTGATATTTGGCTCTGAGTCTCATTTAATACAATTCAAATTCATGCAACTACAACCATTCAGCCACCTAAAAATCAACAAGTAAAAGTAACACAGGAAAGCAATGGGCCATGTGGTAAGACAGATTAATGGAAATGGATTGAATTAAGATGCACGAACTATGAAACTCTGTCCCCGTCCAGAGCAGAGTCAAAGGTGAGTAGATTCCACCTCCTGGAGCCCAGTCCAGAGAATTCCTCTCCATGATCAGGCTCCCACCAAAGGGTCTGATCTCAGATTCATCCCAGAATAAGGCTCTTGGCCCTGCCCAGCTGGGCCACTTCTCCAGGGTGAACTACATCATCAGACAAGGACTGAGGGCCTTGGAAACGAAGTCCTCTGTCCAGTGCAGAGTCAAAGACCAAACAGGCACCTTGCTCAGAGCAGACAGGAGACACAGAAGCCCTCTAACCACAACAGACTAGGAGCTGACTAATCCAAGAGATGGAAGAAAAAAATCTCTGAAGTGGAAGACTCAATAGCGGAAATAGATACATCAGTCAAAGAAAATACTAAAAACTAAAAAGCCATAACACAAGACATTCAGGAAATTTGGGATGCCATGAAAAGACCTAACCTGAAAATAATAGGAATAGAAGAAGGAGAAGAATACCAGCTCAAAGGCACAGAAAATATATTCAATAAAATCTCAGAAAAAAACTTTCCCAACTTAAAGAAGGAGATGCTTATAAAGATACAAGAAGCTCACAGAACACCAAATAGATTTGACCGCAAAGAAAGTCTGCTTGCCATATAATAGTCAAGCCAAAACATACAGATCAAAGAAAAAATTTAAGTGCTACAAAAGAATAGGGCCAACTTACCTATAAAGGCAGACCCATCAGAATAATACCTGACTATTCAATGGAAACGATGAAAGCAAGATCTTGGTCAGAAGTTATATAGACACTAAAAGAAGAAGGCTGCCAACCAAGACTACTGTACCCACCAAAACTATCAATCACCATTGATGAAGTAAACAAGATGTTTCATGTTAAAGTCAGACTTAAACAATACCTAGCTACAAATATGGCCCTTCAGAAAGCATTAGAGGGAAAACTCCAACCTAAGGATCCCAGATATGCCCATGAAACCACAAATAATTAATACCCCCACAGAGAAAAACTCAGAGAAAGGAAATACATACAACCCACCACCAAAAATAACAGGAAATATCAATCAATGGTCACTAATATCCCTTAATATCAATGGACTCAATTCACCTATAAAAAGACAATCACTAACAAGATGGATACAAAAACAGAAGCCATTCTTCTGCTGCATACAAGAAACACAACTGAACCTTAAAGACAGACACAGGGTCAGAGTAAAGGGTTGGGAAAAGATTTTCCATTCAAATGGTCCTAAGAAACAAGCTGGGGTTGCCATCCTAATATCTAACAAAGTAGACTTCAAACTAAAATCAATTAAATGAGACCAGGATGGACATTACTTATTCATCTCAGGAAATATTGGCCAAGATGAGATTTCAATCCTGAATATTTATGCCCCTAATATAAGGGCACCTACCTATGTAAAAGAAACACTGCTAAAGCTCAAATCCCAGATCAACTCTCACACCCTAACAGTGGAAGATCTCAATACCCCACTTTCACCCCTAGATAGGTCAAGCAGACAAAGACTCAACAGAGAAATAAGGAGTCTAACCGAAGTTATGACGCAAATGGATTTAACAGATATTTACAGAAGCTTCCACGCAAACACAAAGGAATATACATATTTCTCAGCACCACATGGAACTTTCTCTATAATTGACCACATAATTGGTCATAAAGCAAATATCAATAGTTACAAAAAAGTGGAAATAGTCCCCTGTATCATATCAGACCACCAGGACCTAAAGTTAGAGTTCAACAACATCAAAAATCACAGAAAGCCTACCAACTCATGGAAACTAAACATCATTCAACTGAACCTCCTCTGAGTCAAGAAAAAAATTAAGAAAATTATCAAAGACTTTCTAGAATTTGTTGAAAATGAATCCACAATGTACCAAAATTTGTGGGACACAAGAAAGGCAGTCTTGAGAGGAAAATTCATAGCACTAGGTGCCTATATGAAAAACCTAGAGAAACTTCACACTAGAGAACTATCAGCACAGCTGAAAGTCTTAGGACAATTAGAAGCAAACTCACCTAGAAGGAGTAGATGGCAGGAAATAACCAAACTTAGAGCTAAAATCAATACAATTGAAACAAAAAGAACATTACAAAGAACCAATGAATCATAGAGTTGGTTCTTTGAGAAAGTAACAAGATAGACAAGCCCTTATGCAAACTAATCAAAAAGCAGAGAGAGAGTGTCCAAATCAACAAAATCAGAAATGAAAAGAGGCACATAACAACAGACACTCAGGAAATCCCGATAATTATCACATTATAATTTGAACATCTATACTCCACAAAAATGGAAAACCTAGAAGAAATGGACAGCTTTCTCGACATGTACCATTTACCAAAATTAAATGAAGATCAGATTAAATACCTAAACAGACCTGTAACCCTAAAGGAAATTGAAGCTGTCATAAAAGTCTCCCAAGTTAAAAAAAAAAAAAAAAAAAAAAAAACAGGGCCAGATGGTTTCAGTGCAGAGTCCTACTAGACATTCAAAGATATTACTAATACTCCTCAAACCATTTCACACAGTAGAAATAGAAGGAATATAGCCAAATTCTTTTTATGAGGCCACAATTATACTAATACCACAGCCACTCAAAGACACAACAAAGAAGAATTACAGACCAATTTCCCTCATGAATATTGGTGCTAAAATTCTCAACAAAATTCTGGCAAACCATATACAACAACATATAAAAAAATATCATCCACCATGATCAAGTAGGCTTCATCCCAGAAATGTAGAGATGGTTCAAAATACGAAAAACCGTAAATGTCATCCATCATATAAACAAACTGAAGGTAAAAAAAACACATGATCATATCCTTAGATGCTGAAAAAGCCTTTGACAAAATCCAACACTACTTTATGATAAAAGCCCTGGAAAGATCAGGAATACAGGGAAAATATCTAAATATAATAAAGGCAATTTACAAGAAGCCAACAGCCAACATCAAACTTAATGGAGAAAAACTCAAAGCAATCTCATTAAAATCAGGAACTAGACAGGGATGTCCTCTCTCCCCTTATCTATTCAATATAGTTCTTGAAGTTTTAGCTAAAGCAATAAGAGAATGAAAAGAGATTAAGGGAATACAAATTGGAAAAGAAGAATTGAAACTATCTCTATTTGCAGATGATATGATTATATATATAAGTGACCCGTAGAATTCTACCAGGGAACTTCTACAGCTGATAAACACTTCAGAAATGTAGCAGGAAACAAGATTAACTCAAAGAATTCAGTAGCCCTTCTATACACTAAAGATAAAAGGGCTGAAAAAGAAATAAGGGAAACATCACCCTTTATATAATAGCCATCAAAAACATTAAATACCTTGGAGTAACTATAACCAACAAAGTAACAGATCTATTTGACAAAAACTTTAAACCACTAAAGAAAGAAATTGAAGAAGTTATCAGAAAATAAAAAGATCTCCCATGTTCCTGGATAGTTAGAATCAACACAGTAAAAATAGCAATTCTACCAAAAGCAATCTACAGATTCAACGCATTCCCATCAAAATCCCAACACAACTTTTTTTTACAGAACTTGAAAGAACAATACACAATTTCATTTGGAATAACAGGGAAGCCAGGATTGCCAAAACAATTTTGCTCAATAAAAGAACCTCAGGAGGCATCATCATCCCTGACTTCAAGTTATATTATAGAGCTAAAGTATTAAAAACAGCCTGGTACTGGCATAAAAACAGACTTGTGGATCAATGGAATAGAATTGAAGATCCTGACCTAAACTCAAAAACCTATGAACACCTGATCTTTGACAAAGAGGTCCAAAATACTCAGTGGAAAAAACATTGTATCTTTAACAAATTGTGTTGGTATAGTTGGATAATAGTTTGTAGAAAAATGTAAGACCTCAACATAAACTCAGCCACACTGAACCTGATAGAAAAGAAAGTGGGATATACCCTCCAATGCATTGGCACAGGTGATCACTTCCTAAATATAACACCAGTAGCACAGACACTAAGAACAAGAATCTCTAAAATATATAGAGAACTCAAGAAACTAGAGTCCAAAACCTTGAATAACCCAATCAAAAAATGGGGTTCAGAACTAAAAAGGGAATTCTCAGCAGAAGAATTAGAAATGGCTGAAAGGCACTTCAAAAAGTGCTCAACATCTTAAACATCAGAGAAATACAAATCAAAACAACTTTGAGATACCACCTTACACTTGTCAGATTGGCTAAGATAAAAGACACAGGTGACAGCCTATGCTGGAGAGGTTGCGGAGCAAGGGGACCATTTCTCCATTGTTGGTGGGAGTGTAAGCTGGTTCAGCCACTCTGAAATGCAGTATGGCCGTTTCTCTGAAAACTAGGAATTAATCTCCCCAAAGACTCAGCAATACCACTGCTGAGCATATACCTTAAAGATGCACATTTGCACTCCAAAGGCATTAGCTCAACTATGTTCATAGTGGTATTATTCATAATAGCAAGAACCTGGAAACAACATATATGTCCCTCAGCTGAGGAATGGATTAACAAACTATGGTACATTTACACAATGAAGTACTACTCTGCAGTGAGAAAAAATGATATCCTAATATTTGCATGGCAAATGGATGGATTTGGAGAATATCCTCCTGAGCAAAGTCTCACAAACTTAGAAAGATAAACAGGAGATGTACTCACTCATTGGTAGACTTTAAACCAAAAAAGCTTAGCATGTCCAAGCTGCAAACCACAACCACTGAACAGCTTGGGATCTGAAACACCTTGGACTGGCATTTTGGAGCCCATTCCCTCCAGGGGAACACCTAACTCAGTCTTGATGTGGGGGTGAGGAAAGCAGATTTGCTTGGAGTGGATGTTGAACTAAGCCACCCTGGGACCTTAAGACCTCCTGACCTTTCTGGAGAGGAGATGAACTGATGGAGAGAAGAGTGAGTGACTGGGAGGGGCAGGAGGGGGAAGGGAGCCTGAACCAGGTGATACATGGATTAAAAAAAAAATGGCTTTTCTTTTCATAATAAAAAAAAGCCAAAAGAAAAAGTACATGAGCTAGCTAGCAATATGCCTGAGCCATAGGCCAAACAGCATGTAATTACTGTAAGTGTTTGAGTCATTTTGGGGGGGCCTAAGGAGCTGTGGACTAGTCCAGACCTTTGGACTAGGCTGAGCCAGAAACTTCATATTATTGTGAAATGCAAAGGTATCCTGAGACCAGAGCACTAACTCTACCCCAGCAGCTCATTTTTCAAACTCTGAGGAACCATGACTCTGGATAAATAGCCAAGTCCAGGGCCCCAGAAGAGGATGTGGAAGGTGAGCTGTGATACCTTATTATTCTGGTTGATGAGATGATCATCATAAAGAAATATTGCTGCAGTGGTAGGAAGGGACACATCACCACTTGATGGAGGTGATTAGGAGAAGCTCCAGTTTTACCATGTAGGTGGAAGATGAGTTAATGAATACCTAGCCACAGCTGCTCAGCATACAATGGGAATACTTAAGGAGAATAAACAAAGATTAAGATAGATATATATCTCCTAAAGACACTTACACATAGATGGTGCCTAAAAATTATCTGAGTGGATGAGATGCCCTTGGTTGAAGAAACTGTAGCCTTAGAAACTCTAGCAGCCTTTATGGCACAATCTATGGAGTGGGGTGCTATGAGGTGAATGGGAGGGACAGGCAGAAGAGCTGAGATCAGCATTAAGGGTTGATGTGTCCAGCTTTTCCACATTGCAACCCAACACTATCATCTGCAGAGGTCAAACTGGACAACCACACAATTTAATCACAAGTGCAAAAAAAAAAATTCCTCAAAATGTTCTTACAGTTTTTCACCACTGATTTTACAGTTTTGTGTTGAGCTTCATTCCTAGTGACCCAGGGTATACACAGCCTGCAGGTGACAAGCTAGATGTGCCTAGTAGTTTCAAAGGTGGGCAACAATATTGGATGGCATAAATGTAAGTTCTAGATCATACTCCAAGAACTGGCAATGGCTTTGTGGCTCTCTTCACCAGTAGACTAAATGAGGAAAGGTAGGAGGTAAAAGGACTCTATACAACTTTTACAAGTTATCAGGCTGGAGAGGAGAGAGAAGGAAAATGGATATGATGGGAGGCAAGATCCTAGATATCATAATGACAGGGGCCCATGTATCTTTTATTCACAGGGTTTTCAAATACATTTTATTGAAATACAAATAAATTTAAGACACTACATTCTGATTATAGTTTTCCCCTTACCTAGCCCCTCCCAGATTCTCTCTATATCTCCACCCAACCAACTTCATGCCTTTCCTCTTTTTTTTCTCTCTTTAGAAAACTTAAAAGCAAATATAAAATTAAAAAAGAAAAAAGAGAACATAAGAGACACACATACACAACTCATAAAATAGAAAACTGAAAACTATGATATTCAAGCAAAAGACCAGTAAGACAAAAAATGCCCAGACAAAGCATCATGACACAAAAAGTTGACAGGAGTACCACTGATTTCATTTTGTGTTGGGCATCTACTGCTGAGCATGGGAACTACTTCTGAGTATGGTTAATATATCGAATGAAACCCCACTAAAGAAAACTAATTTTTCCTTTGTATGAAGATGTCAATTTTAGATATATATGTGGTTAGAGGTAGAAGTCTCTATCACTTCTCCTATCAGCACTGGGACTCTGTCCAGCTTAAACCTGTGCAGGTCTATGCATGCTGCCATAGTCTATAAGTTTTTGTGTATATTAGTCCTTTTGTGTCTGGAAGACAGACATGTTTCCTTGGTGTCATCCATTTCCTCTAGCTCTTAGAATCTTTCTATGCCCTCTTCAGTGCACAGCTCCCTAAGACACAAAGAGAAGGACTTAATGAAGACATTCCATGTAGGAAGGAGTGTGAAAGTTGAGAGGAAAGGGAAACCCAAAGAGACCTGAGATGATGAGCTTTGAAAGCACATACTAAGCTTAGAGACCATCTTTTAAATCGCTGGAACCTACCCTCATTTATTTTGAGACTGTGCCATCACATCAAAGAATAAAGATTCAGTTCCCAAAGCACGTCTTCTCCGTATTTTACTTCCACTTCTACCTCTAGCAAATGAGCAATGTGAGGAGAACAGAGCACCCCCCAACCATATTTCTAAGTTAATTCCATGATGTCTTAAAGCTTTGCTAGTTTAGTTGTCCATTAATCCTGCCCTGTGCATAATCACTCAGCCAAAGAAGTGGTCAAAGACCCCGGCAAGAGTTCACATAGATGTACAGCGCTCTGCAAGCCAGAGTAAGCCTCCCACCTTCTCCTTAGTACAGCACTCTGGATGATTTCCAGCCACATTCAACTCTAACAGTAAGAAGTGTAACACCTGATTTTCCACCTTCCCCCAGAAGGAAAACTCAGTGTGTCAGATGCTCTTTCAATAACTGAAATGAAATAGGAATAAGGATGTTACTAGTGAGGGTTGAGACGGATTGAGGTTTGACAACTGAAGACCTGCTTTTTTTTTTTTTAAAGGATTTATTTATTATTTATACAGCGGAGGGCACCAGATGTCATCATAGATGGTTATGAGCCACTATGTGGTTGCTGGGAATTGAACTCAAGACCTCTTGAAGAATAGTCAGCGCTCTTTTTTTTTTTTTTTTTTTT
>PVIH01029118.1:0-14175 GCA_004025045.1 Sigmodon hispidus | reverse complement strand
AAAAAAAAAAAAAAAAAAAAAAAAGAAGTCACATTTTCTATCCTTGTATATCCTTATTCAAGATCCCTTCCCTTCCCACTACATCAGGTCATTCTCTCTTCTCCACATCTCCCCATCCCCTCCCTGGGCAGGCGGCAGGCAGTCCCAAGGTCCCACTGTCCCAATATTGCTTAGTTCAGCCTCCACTCCTGGCAAATTCAGTTTTCTCCCCCCAGCATCAAGACTGAGTCAGGTGTTCCTCTAGGGGGAGTGGGATCCAAGGAGTCAGTCCAAGGTGTTTCTGATCCCAAGCTGTTCAGTGGTTGTGGTTTGCAGCTTGGGCATGCTTTGCTTTGCTTTGTTTGTTTGTTTGTTTGTCTGTTTAGAGTCCACTAATGAGTGAGTACATCCCCTGCTTATCTTTCTGAGTTTGTGATACCTCACTCAGGAGGGTATTCTCCAAATCCATCCATTTGCCTGCAAATTCTAGGATATCATTTTTTTTGTACTGCTGAGTAGTACTCCATTGTGTAGATGTACCACAGTTTGTTAATCCATTCTTCAGTTGAGGGGCATCTGGGTTGTTTCCAGGTTCTTGCTATTACAAATAATGCTGCTATGAACATAGTTGAGCTAATGTCATTGGAGTGTGACAGTGCATCTTTAGGGTTTACACCCAGATGTGGTATTGCTGGGTCCTTGGTCAGGTTGGCTTTGAACTTAAACTGATTTAGCTTTGGCTTTGATTCTGTTTTCTTAATATGTTATATTATTATTTTGTGTGTTTGAGTGTTTTGCCTGCATGTATGCCTGTACACCTCATGCCTGCAGAAGCCAAAAGAAGGTGCTGACTCCTATAGAACTGAGATTAAAGCCAATTGTGAGCTGCAATGTGATTGCTGCAGTGTGATTCTATGTTCTCTGAAAGAGCAGCCAATGTTCTTAACCACTGAACCTTCTCTCCATCCCTACTTGGATGTTTTAGGAGCCCAGTCATCACAGTTGAAGACAGTCTATGGCATGTAATAGGGAGGGGCAGTAAGTCTACAGAGAGCCTTAAAGCTAAACCTAACAAGTGTCTGAAAATAAGCAGAAGGGGTCCTTGAGTGCCTGCTTCCAGAGAAGGGTATCAAGGACAGCAACTGGTCTGGGTCTAAAAGGGTAGAAAAATACCCTTGAAGCATAGACAAGAATTATACAGCTTTCTGGAAGTCAAAGACATTACATACTTTTTCCCTTTCCTGGGTTTTAGACTGACAAGAACTGTAAAAAATGGGACCAACATTATGTCCCTTAACTATAAAGCCATAAGGGAACAAGTTCAAGGTTCAGCCAAGTGGGCTTCTAAAGCTTAGCTCATGACTTGGGTGTTCCCTGGCACTAGCCCCTGCTGGGCAAATGATTTATTCTACACAATGGTTATATTAGAGGCTCCAACCAGAACATAAGCCATTCCCGAAGGAAAGCAGTGGTTGAGGCCAGTGTTACCCACTTTGCCGCTCAGACTAGGCTACTAGATATCATTGAAAGGAATGGGGTGGAGCCCAGGTGAGGCCCACAAGAGACCTGGGGAACAACGGTCCCCAATAACAGCACCCATCTCTTTGTTCCCCCATTGAGTTGATTTTTTTTATACCAACTATGCCCTCATCCACAAATACTGGGATTCCCTTAGGAATGAAGATGTGGCAAACAGTCAAACCCAGACTGTTCCTCTGAAACTACTACTAACTTGAATACACTTTACCCCAAGAATTAATGAGACAACACTAAATCATCTTGTTCCTACCCTGCCCTCAGCCTGAGAGGGAGAAGGCATGCTGGCTGCAGCCCAACTCTATTTGGAGCAGCCTATGTTCTGGGGCCTGAAATGTTGCTACTGTATAGAATAAATTGGCTTGGGGGAATCAATGGAATTGAATTAAAGACTAAGACATAAATCCACACACCTCTGGACACCTGATTTTTGATAAAGAGACCAGAAATACACTGGAAAAAAAGAAAGTATCTTTAAAAAAAATGGTGATTGTCAAACTAGATGACTGCATGTAGAAGAATCCAGATATAGCCATGCACAAATCTCAACCTCAAATAGATCAAAGACCTCAACAATAACTACAAAAAGGGGGTACACTTCTGTTCTATCAAAAAAGGAAGTGAGAATAGCCGTGAACTCATTGGCACAAAGAAAGACTTTCAATGGAACCCCATTAGCACAGGTACTAAAACCAACAGTTAATAAATGAACCTCATGAAACTGAAAAGCTTATGCACAGCAAAGAACATCGTCATTTGGACAAAACAACAACCTACAAAATGGGGAAAAAAATTTACCAGCTACACACCAATAGACTACTAATATCCAAAGTATGGAACACTCATCCATTGCTGGTGGGAGTTCAATTCTGTACAGCCACTATGAGAGCTGTTCTTCGGAAAGCTGGGAAGGACTAAAACAAAACAAAATAGCTAGTGAGTATCTGACTTAATTTTATGTAAACTTGGCACAAGCTGGAGTCATCTGAAAGGAGGGAACCTCAACTGAGAAAATGCCTACACAAGTTCCAGATGTAGGGCATTTTCTTAATTAGTGATTGGTAGGGAGGGCCCAGCCGATGGTGGGTGTTGCTATCCCTGGGCTGGTGGTCATGAGTTCTATTAAGAAAGCAGGCTGACCACGCTATGATGAGCAAGCCAGTAAGTAGCACCCTTCCACGGCCTCTGAACCAGCTCCTGCCTTCAGGTTCCTGCCCTGCTTGAGTTCCTATCTGACTTCCTTCTATAATGAACAGATATGGAAACATAAGCCAAATAAGCTCTTGCAGCAATAGAAACCAAGACATCAAGAAAATAAATAACCCAATTTAAAATGAGATAGAGATCTAGGTGGTGGTGGCACACACCTCTAATTCCAGCACTCGGGAGACAGAGACAGGTAGATGTCTGTGAGTTCAAAGCCAGCCTGGTCTACAGGGTGAGTTTCAGAATGGCCAGGGCTACACCTGTCTCAAATTTTAAAAAAAGTTAAACATCCTTAGCCATCACTGAAATACAAATCAAAACCATGTTTCGATTTCTTCTTATACCTGTCAGAATGGGCAAATGACAGCTTATGGTGGCAAGAGTATAAAGTGAGTGGCACACTCACTCATCCATTGCTGGTACAGTTCAAATTGTACAGCCACTAGGGAAATCAGTGGGGCTATTCCTCAGAAAGATGAAAATAGATCTGAGGCAAGATCAGCTTGGGCATGTACCCAAGGGATGCTTCATCTTAGCACAGGATAAGTTGCTCAACTATTTCCATTGCTTCTCTATTCATTAATAGCCAGAAGTTGGAAACAATTAGCTGTCCCTCAACAGGAAAATAGATGAAGAAAATTTCAAACATTTACACAGTCATTAGTATTACTCAGCCATTAAAAATTAAAATCAGCTGAGCAGAGTAGTGCACATCTTTAGTCCTTGCACTTGGGAGGCAGAGGTGTAAGGATTTCTGGCATGTAGTAGCTACCTGGTAAATGTGCAAGCTCAAATAACCTGACATGGTGCTGACAGAACACTCCATGTGCAGAGGGCATGCCCCTCTCATTCATATTCATGAACCAGGTGGAGCCATGTAAACCCACCTCGCACGCCCACTACTGGACACCCTGGGCACTCTTTGCACCTTCCTCATCTATATTCATACCTTAGGCATGGCTATATAAATCTGTGCCCACCTGATCTCTCATTAAGGAATACCATGAGGGGGTCACTCTCTCTTTTCAGTTCTCTTCCCTTGCACCTGCCTGGCAACTTCCCCCAATAAACTCCAGTGTGGTCACAAGAGGCAGGGAGATATATGAGTTTGAAGCCAGCCTGGTCTGCAAAGTGAGTTTCAGGACAGCCAGGGGTACACAGAGAAACAGTGTCTCAAAAATAAATAAATAAATAAATAAATGGATAGATAGATTGATAGATATAGAAATAGATAGATAGAAAGATAGATAGATAGATAGATAAATAGATAGATAGATAGATAGATAGATAGATAGATAGATAGATAGATAAGACAAAAAATGAAATTTGCAGGTAAATGGATGGAACTAGAAAATAATTATCTGGAGTGAGGGTAGTCCAGATCCAGAGAGACAAATATGGTATATATTTACTTATGTGTGGGTATTAGATGTGAAGTCAATGATAGCCATAAGAACTGTAGAGCTACAGAAGGTAAGGCTAGAGTAAGGGACAAAGGGGAACAGGTGGACCTTTAGGAAAGGAAAATAGAATAGACCGGATGGATGGGAGCCTGGAACGGGAGGATCAAGAAGGGAGGGGGAGAAGAATAGGGGTAAGAGAAGGAATATGAGGAGATACAGCTAAAATTAAGGGCGCTGGGCATTGTACCTGGGACCTCTGGAAGACAGTGATCTTAACTGCTCAGCTATCTCTCCAGGCACTATTTATCACTTATTTATTTATTTATGCATGTAAGTAGAGTGTGGGAGTGTGTATGTGTTTACACATATGCAAGTGTGCACCTGCACCTGCACACACAGGGAACACCATGGCATTGAAGTCAGAGGTTTGCCTCCAGAGCCATGTTGACTTCACCACGTGGAGTGCCAGGAATACTTACATCTCTCCATTTTGTTTATTATAAAAAGAAAACCAGGTTTATGTAGGGGGGAGCAGGGGGAAAATGATTTGGGCTGACTGATCTCAAGACTGCTTCAAGCTTTCTTAAGGGCACAGTTTGTCCTTTCAGGGAACTGTATTTTTAATGGTTGGTCTGTTGGATTTTGCAGTCATTTTTTTTTTGCAATCTGGATGAGCCTAAGCCATAGAATGATAAATTTTGATTTTCTGGAGCTTGAAAAGAAAAGTACGAGTCAGTAAGAGAATCTTGAGAAGTGATAATATAGTGAGTGTACTCTGCTAGGTCTGGGGATGGAAAAAGGTTAAAATGGCTTTTGGTTCCTTTCTTTTGGTCCTGGGGAAGTGGGGGGAGGGAATGGTCTGTTTTACCTGTATGGGATCTGAAAATGGCTCTCGGGTTTTTCTCATTTTCCAGAAGCAGGGGCTGGAGGGTCAGTCTGTGAGGGAAGTGGGAGAGGGGTGAACTGAAATACCTTGGAGCTTTTTGTTGGTCACCATCTTGACTTTGGGTCTGAGAAGCAGGCTGGAATGGAAAACTCAGAGATGGGGGATTTTAGAGAAATGTGTCTAGCGACACAAGTATTTTGGATGTTTTACACTTGGTGCTCCACCTGGGAGACTAGAAGGCTAGAGCTGGCAGGTTTAAGCAGATAGCAAGGTGAATAGAGGCAGCTAGAGTGGCTGGTGGAGCCTGGATTCAGGTGACATGTGACTAAAAGTTAAAAAAATCTCTTTTTTATTAGGGGTATGGGGCAGGTTGGCATGACCAAAAAATGAGTAAGTGATAGGGACATCTCTGAAAACATAATTAGGTGGCAGTATTTGATGAGGCCAGAATTATTTGCTTCTTACCCTGACAATGGAGAGGCTAGAAAGAGAGGAGAGACCCCAAAGCTCCTGCAGGACTGAGTATGTGACTGGCTTTCAGTGTCCACAAGGAGATGGACCGCCCTGATATTGTTATGACTACTCATGGTTCCCTCTTTGCAATGAGGGTGGTCGGCTTCGGGAAGCCTTGGCAGTGCCAATCGCCCACGGCCAGGCCTTAGGAGACGAGTTGGGAGTGGTCTCTGTGTAATGTCTCCTTGCCACGTGGGGCTTTCAGACACTCACTTAGACCAGCATTCCCTTTATGGTGCCCTGAACAAGGCCTGAACTGCCTCTGTGTGGCTAGGCAAGAGCAAGACAGTAACTGGCCAGACAGCTTTTGCCAGCAGGAGGTATCTTTCCTTTGATACACTTTAAAAGCCAACTTTTGCCTGTGGAGTCTGCCTGAGGTCCCCTCTCAAGGTCTAAGTTTTAGCTCTGATGTCAGGGTATAAAAACTGATGGTGCACTTAGGGATCTAGTATACCATGAGAGTGTATTTGTGAGGCATTTAAAAACCCAATGAACTTTATCTGCATAAGTTCTGACCTGTTCCCAAACTCGCCTTTACTCTATAGCCTAATTTTTTACCTGAGAAAGTTTTGACAGAGGAAACAAGGTATAAACTTTCACTATCTTATCTATGGCAGCCACTTTCTGTAGAGGGAGAACAGGATTAGGATCTTTAGAGTGCAAGAACGGGAGACTGGTGGGGTGAATGTAGCTACCAGGTTTGGAGTTTTCAGAAAGGAAAAGGAAGAGTTTCAGATGAGCATCGAGATTTGAAATGTGGAGGTTATAGAGAGGATCTGGTCATGTGGCTAGAAACAGAAGAACAGAAAGCCAGAAGGGAAAGTTTAGAGTTGAGATATGAAAAGAAATAGGAAAACTTTTAAGAACAGGGAGCGGAAGAGAAAGTTTAGAACTGAGATATGGAGGGGCTGGAGAGATGGCTCAGCGGTTAAGAGCACCGTCTGCTCTTCCAGAGGACCCGGGTTCGATTCCCAGCACCCACATGGCAGCTAACAACTGTCTGTAGTTCCAGTTCCAGGCAAACACCAAGGCAAATAAGTAAATAAAGACTTTAAAAAAAAAAAAAAAAAGAACTGAGATATGGAAAGACATAGGGTTAAGATCGACAAGCTGGGAGAGAAGGTTTAGAGCTGAGATATGAAAAGAGATAGAAAAAGATAGGGTGCCCATGCGCATGCAAAAGTTAGCTCCCATAAAATATTGGGGTTGGTGAGCCGTTAGGTGGCTATTTTGAGTAATCTATGGGGTAATTAGGTCATTTCTTTGTGCAAAAAACAGATAAGCTTGGTGGTGTCTAGGTAAGGCAAAAGGCTAAGTGGCTTTAGAGTCTCCAGAATCCATCCTAAAGGTGTGGATGGAGGAGTACCTTTCACTGGCTTATTTCCCATTATCGAGACCTAAGGGGGTCAGGAATGCCAAGCCTGGGTTGTCACCTGGTTGAACGATCCCATAGGGAAGTGGGACTACACTGGACGTCAACTGCCAGTGTAACCCACTTGGACAATGCCCAAAAGAAATACCCACACCCACGGAAGACGCTGCTGCAATATCCTGCAGGCAAGTCCATGGAAGGAACTAGATACTAGGGGGAAAAACCATGAGTGCATGTTTGTCTAGGGGAAGACTAACCAATCAAATCCAGTGGTGTTTGAAAATATTGTAGTGGCAGGGCAGTTAAAGGGTGACCTTGTAGTGAGCCCCAGATCAGGTTCTCCCAGCTTATGTACAACTGAACTCAGGAGAGAGCCTATCCAAGTCGCAGCACCAATGTTGATTTTGCGCATGAGAAGAGACACACACACACACACTCACACTATCAAGGCTGCATGAGGGTGTATTTAAGAGAGTTCCCAGGTGGGTACAGGAGCAGAGAAGTAGGAGAGGAGGAGAGACAGACTGCAACATGGTGTCTCTTTTTAAGAGAAGGGGTATGCATGGGTTTACATAGCCATGTTTATGGGTGTGCCTCTGTATGCATCTAGGGAGGTGCCTCTGTACACAGCCCTGCACGGGTTTACCCAGCTGCGCCCAGGGGTGTGCCTCCATATCAGGTGTGTCCTGCTGTAGCCATGTTGACTTCACCACATGGAGCACCAGAAATCCTTACAGATAATGGACTGAACCTTTTAACTGTAAGCCAATTAAATGTTTTCTTTATAAGGGTTGTTGTGATCATAATATCTCTTTACAGCAATAGAAACCCTAACTAAAACACCATACTAGAACTTGAGTATAAATCCCTAGAACCACATAAAAGCCAAGCACTGCAGCACCTTTCTCTAACCCAAGAAAGAGAGTAACAGAAACAGAGAGATGCCTAAAGTGCTCTAAGAAGCTGCTTTAGCCAACCAGTGAGCTCTAGGTTCAATGAAAGACCCTGACTCAAAAAAATATGATAGCACTAAGCATGATTATGCATGCCTTTAGTCCCAGCACTCACAAGACAGAGACAAATGAATCTCTGAGTTGGAGACTATTGTGCCTACAGAGTGTTTCAAGACAGTCAGGAGTACACAGAGAAATTCTGGAAAAGTTGTCTGTCTCTCTGTCTCTCTGTCTATCTGTGTATGTGTTTAATAAGAAGTTTCTGACTTGGCCTTTCTGGCCTAGCCCTAAAGTTTAGAACCACATGCAACCCCACTACTGCTCAGCCCCAGAGCCCCAAATAATTACACAAAAGTTTATATTGATTTTATGCTGATGGCTCAGACATAGAACTTGCTAACTCTTAATTCTTTTACTAACCCATGATTTTTATCTTATTTAGCCATGCAGTTTGGTACCTTTACATCTGAATCTGCCGGCACTTCTCCTGGTGTCTCTCTGGCATCTCTGCTCTGCTCTTCTTGTTTCTAGAGTTTTCTTAGTCTGGTAGCCCTGCCTCCACTTCCTGTCTACCTTCAGTCAATCAGCATTTTTATTAAATCAGTAGATGGGACAATTATTTACAAGAACCCCAAATCTAATTTCCTTTGTATAATTTTTTCACCGTTATCTATAATGACTTGTAACCAACACTGCAAACAAAGACAAACATCCATAATCTATTTTGGAGGAATGTGGGTGTAGTTCTCTAGGCTACTTCCTGCTGAATGAGGGCACTTGCAATGTAAGCTCAAAGAAAAATTTAGGATTATGGACAAGTTCTTAGTTAAATAGTCTGTAAGGCTGGGTCATCTCAGCCGGTCTCCTTAAAGTTATTTTGGATGCAGAGCTCAGAAGGAACTGCAACAGAGGTACTCTGAAATACTGAATCATCTGGGCCATCCATTTCCATTGGAAACTTTTTAGGGGATCTTCCTTGATCCAACTTTATTTTCTTTAGCCAGGAATAAATCCACAGCCTCTCATTTTCTGTGGAAATAAAAGGAAAACCTCTTCTCCAAAGTAGCCTATCTTTTGATCTCAATTTTAAAGCCAATTCATTTACAAAATATATAGGTTGAGTTAATCCAATAGCATTTATAATCAAATGTCTTTTAGTAACTTTTACTACTTTATTTTCAGTTAAAAAACATAAAGACAAGACAATAGCATACAGTATCCAGACACTCTTTGTATTTTCCATTTTTATGTGACTTATTACTATTTCTACTCTATTTCTTTTTTAAAAACTTGTCCTTTTTCCTTTTTATTTTCTTTCTCAAGCCTACATATATTTTTAAACATACTCTAAACTATTTAGAGGTTTTTTTCAAATCTGTCTCTACTGTATATCTCTTACCTTTTTCTGTTTCTGACCACACCTTTGCTTGGTTGGAGTATCTGACTCCACCAAGCTCCCTTTATTTCTTTCTGTTTCTGACCACACCTTTAATCTGCCAAGGTGAGGCTAAGGATTAAGGGCTTTATTTGGGTGGCTGGCTCCTAGTCCCAGCTTCTAGTCTAGATTCATAGGATTTAGCTGTTTAATAGAGGTACTACTAGGACCCACAGTTACCACTCTGGGAAATTTTAGGGTCCATATAATCACTAAGTAAAGCACTGCAGTCTGCTGCTCATCAACTTCATTTAAGTAGTTGACAGCAGGACCTCTTAAAATACTCACAAGTGTTTTGCCACTAACACTGAGTCAGGAAGCCTCTCTTAAGAAAACCAAGCCTCTGGTTGTCTCTAGCCAACAGAGCTCTTCCAAGAAAATGCTGCTACTACTAAGAAGCAGTCTTTGTCTCTGTTCCCTTTTTGTCTGTAACAGAAGTAACCTTAAATATGTCATAAGCAGCTCCTGCTTTTACCAAAGCTCTTGTGAGACTTCAGGAACAGCATGTTCCAGTTTAAGCTGCACACAGCAAACTGTCATTTTGTTATCCAAATCTATATGGTGTCTTGGAATCATAGCTCACGTGACAGACACAACTTGGAAGCTGTTTTGGTCTTTGATTCTATGCCATAGAACCTTTTATAAGATTCCTAAAGCTTTATGTGGATATATAGGATGCACATTGGTGTGCTATTTGTTATATGAAGTTTCTGGCCTGTCTGGCCTGTGGTCCAGACCCACAGACTTGCAAGTCCCACAGAAACACATAGCCAATCAGTGTTTTGATTGAACCAGTAGGAGGTGGGACAATTATTTGCAATGAAACAGAACATAGTCCCACGACATATGTGTGTGTGTGTTTGTGTGTGTGTGTGTGTGTGTGTGTGTGTGTGTATATGTATGAGTGCCCTATGGACTAAACACACACTCTCTCTCTCTCTCTCTCTCTCTCTCTCTCTCTTTCTCTCTCTCTCCCTCCCTCTCTCTCTCTCACTCACTCTCTCTCTCTCACACACATACACATTTGCCTATACATGTGCACAGAGACATGAACACATGTAAACACATATGCAAACACACACCACACACACTCTGTCTGTCTGTCTCTATATAGGTGGTAACGAATATAAGCTAAATACAGATATAATTAAAAGAGGGAGTTAAAATTTTTACTGGGGCTTCTTTTATTCCCTTAGCAAATCCTACTGGAAAGTCCACCAGATTACCAAGGGCTGCTCAAGAAACCTAAGTGAAAACCTTCTCTCCTGAACACATAACACAATTCCTATGGTGCTCCCATCACAGAACCCATGAATAACTTAAGAAGGTTTTCTGAAGGGAAGAATGTTGCTCTAGAAGAACTTCATTGTAAACTGATGGCTCTCAACTTTAAGGAGCTCATGAATAATCTGATCACCTTGATAAAACAAATGGAGATTCAGTTAGGCCAAGAAGGGTCCTGTGTTTGCCTTTCTACGTCTCCAGTACTGCTACTGTGGACAATATACTTCAAAAACCATAGACCTGAAGCATCACTCAGATCATGTTTTAACAGAAAGTGCAATTTTGTGACTTTCAAGTGCAATGCTTTTCATAGTATCCTATGGATAGCATGTTCTTTGTAAACAAAGTTTCTTCAAGTTGAAATGAAATTTAAAATCGTTAAGGAAAAGGACAAAAGTAAACCTCTAGATTATTCCTTGAAATAAAGGTAGGAAAGAAAAGAGTCTACAATAGTACAGGGCACAATCAGTTCTATTTGGGGAGGTTGGTCTTCAGTACGGAGGTTTGCCAGGCCTGGGGAGATAGCTTTTATACTGGGTAACATAAGATGATTACTAAGTACTTAAAGCTAAAAGTATTTCTGAAGGTCCACAATTGCCTAGTTGAATTGCTTTTAATGCTTTTGGATCATCATTATATTACCCCACAGGGATTTTATACAAAACATAAACATGTTTCTAAATGGACTTAGAAGAAAGCTTGTTGTCCCGTCTCCTGTTTTAATTAGATATGTCTTACATAAGAAACATATAAATGCAGACTCTGTGGTTTCCCAGCAAGGCTACGGCACTAAGTAAATCCACTGGTGTATTATTTTGTTTGCTTTTTCTCCCGTAATTAAGTTTTTAAAGTTTCCTTAGCTCGCTGTGTGGCTGCCTAAGCTTTGGCAGCTGGTTTGTGGTGAAGGATTGAGGATACACATACCAGTCTCCCTAGTCCCCTCCTAACTATACCTCCTGCACAGCTCGATGGGAATGCAGAATAAACAGGAGAGGAACCATCTATCTGCACACTAGATACCTTCATAGAAGTCCCCTCATATCATGCTTCAGGAAAACTCATGTTTAATGGTAATTGGTGAGGGGTACTAAAAACTTTGCCAACAGTACAGAAAGCTTTTCAAGGCTTATGGGAGACGGGGATAGTGTCCAATTCTACCATGCCAATGTATTCGAGTATTTAGCTGGCCTAGGAGCTATCTTCACCATAAATCTCTGGACTGGAGGCTCCTTCAGAGGCCAGTTTCAATGGCTGCTGTGCTTGGCCAGCAGAATAACCCAAAGCGGGCACTAAGGGCTTCTCTTTCCTCTTTATAAAGGCTTCAGAAAAGAAATCCAAAGGTAGCAAATGGCATATACTGGCAATGGCTGTGTAAATTAGAAAGCTGAAGCATTACAGAATTTTGCTTAACCTTTCTTTTGTTTTGCTTTCGTTTAAAAAATAATTAATTATATAATTTAAAACTAACAATGAACAAGCATATATGTGCAATGTAAAGTATGTCTGCTGGTATAGTCAGCTCTTGATATGTACACTTAAGCTAATATGACTCACACAAGCAGTAGACATGTATTTAGATTTATATTTATTTTTGCTTTTTTTAAAGACTATAGCAAGGAAGAAAACTTAACAAACTCATACAGCATCCTTTAACTTATGAGTCTGTTCTCCAGGTTATGTACTTGACTTCTATGCATAAAAATTCATATGTGAACTAAAATATACATTGGAAAAGACAGAAAAATATACCTACATGATTACAGTGATTGTTTCTTAAGAATAAAATTAGAGATGATTTTTAATTCTTTTCTTTATTATTTTTCTCCTTTTTTCCTCCATAGTCTCTGAGCATTTTACAACAAAAGTAAGACCTCAGAGAAGAGTATTACTCGTACTTGCCCAGTCTTTATACATTGGGAGGTGTTTAGTCTTAGCTCAACTTGATATGCCATGCTTTTTTTGCTATCCATGGGGGACCATCCCCTTTCTAAATAGAAAAGAGAAGTAGATTGAGGGGGTTGGGGTGGAGGAGAGATGGAATGAGGAAATGAGAGGAGGGGAGGAAGAAAAACTCTGATCAAGATGTGAAATAAATAAGTTAAATAAGTAATGAAAACAAAACAAAAGATTAAAGAAACAGACAAATGCTATAGACCTCAAAAAAAAGTTCAAAAATAAATAAGTAGATCAATAAATAAGATTAAGAAGAGCAGGATGTGCACATCTGTGTCCCGCAACATTCCTACTGCAAGACAGGAGGCTGAGACCGGGGAATTGGCTGAAAGCTCCTAGGCCAGCAAGCCTGAAACAGTAGCACAGACAAGAGACCTCAGCAACGTAGAAGGGAAGAACTGATCCGAAAGGTAACATCTAACACACACACACACACACACACACACACACACACACACTCACACACACACACACACACACTCACACACATAATTAAATAAGTAAATGTAGATGGATGATACATACATACATACATACATACATACATACATACATACATACTAGAGCAAGAGAAGGGGTGGGATGTGAAGATGGAGCAGGGATTAAGAGCACTGGCTGCGCTTCCAGAGATCTTGAGTTCGATTCCCAGCACCAACATGGTGGCTCAAAAATCACCTGTTAACTTCATATCTAGGGAATCTGACTCCCTCCTCTGAGGATACTAGGCTCACCTGGGGTGCACAGACATGGGTGCTGGCAAAACACCCACAGACATAAAAGTTAAATCTAAAAAAAAGTTTAATATATAATAAAATAAAATAAATTGAAGACAGAGACAATATTATAATCACAAGTATATGCTTTTCCTGTTGATTCAAACCTCATAATTACTTTACTCTGGTTATTTAATTCAGTAATTCAATGCAATTCATTGCCATGCTCAATGTACAAGGTATTGTGCTTAGCATTGTGAATACGCTGTTATACATTACATGGGTTTTGTGTACCTTCTTATTTGCTCTTTTGGATCTGAGGGCTGAACCCAGTGTTACCTGTACTCTGTGCTCTAACATGGAAATACACCCCCAGACCTTGTACTTCATGTTTTATCTAGGAGGTATTTCACTAAATGTTTTCCATTGGGCTGACGAAAAGGCACTAAAAACATGGACTTGAAGAGACCCCTGAGCCCTTTTCACCAAGATGGCGCCGAAAGAGAAGAAGGAAGCTCCTGCCTCTCCCAAAGCTGAAGCCAAAGCGAAGACCTTGAAAGCCAAAAAGGCAATGCTGAAAGGTTTCCATAGTCACAAGAAAAAGAAGATCCACACGTCACCCACCTTCCATCGGCCCAAGAGCCTTAGGCTCAGGAGGCAGCCCAAATACCCTCGAAAGAGCGCGCCCTGGAGAAACAAGCTTGACCACTATGCCATCATCAAGTTCCCCCTGACCACTGAGCCAGCCATGAAGAAGATAGAAGACAACAACACACTTGTGTTCATTGTGGATGTCAAGGCCAACAAGCACCAGATCAAACAGGCTGTGAAGAAACTCTATGACATAGATGTGGCCAAAGTCAACACCCTCAAAAGGCCTGACGGAGAGAAGAAGGCATATGTTCTATTGGCTCCTGAATATGATGCTCTGGATGTCGCCAA
>PVIH01029117.1:0-14177 GCA_004025045.1 Sigmodon hispidus | reverse complement strand
CATTTCACCCTTTGATATATATATGTCAAAGCTGGGTTTATGGCAAGGGAGAAGGGAGCATGGTCGTCATGGTGGTCTTTGTTACTTTCTGCTGACACAAGTACAGAGAGGTCTTTAGCTCATCTTGCTGGCAGAATTGAAGGATTTGGATCACAGGGCAGTAAATTTTGTTTCCTGGAGCTTGGAAAAAATGGATTAGCGATAGAGCTTTGGGAGTGACTAAGAGGAAAGGAATTTGGAAGTAAACCTTGAGTTCCCTGGGTGTGTGAATGGTTCCTTTCTTTTGCTAAGGGATTCTATTGTCTGCTGCCTGCATGTTAACATCTGCGAATCATTTTTATGTCTGCTAAAGGGAAAGGATTAAAGTGTCCTGTATTTTGCCTACCTGGTCTGCTGCAGGGGGTGGGGAACAGTCTTTGTTTTACCTGCAATGCATCCTCAGGTAGTGGCTGCTTCAAATGCTGAGTTGGATGATCTTTTGTCTACCTAGGTTTCCAAGCAGACTGCCTGGGGCCCTTTGTTTACCATCTTGGCTTCTGCTCTGGCTGCCTGCAAAGGAAGCTTGGAGCTGTTTTTTTTTTTTTAAGATTTTGGGTCTCTTGTGTGGCTATTTTGAGGAGGGAGGATAAAACGTTTATGATTAGACAAATGAATCCAATGTGGGAAGCCTTTGAGTTTAGAGGCTGTAGGAGTTGTCAGAATTACTCTATGTGGTCCCGTCCACTTTGGAGTGAAGGAAGAAAGTTGGTGGCTTGGAAAAGAAAGTAAAACTTTATCTCCATTGTTAACTTGAGGTGGGCAAGATGAATCAGAGCACAGTTTTGGGAGGGAGTCATCTGCAAAATCCCACAAAAACAATCAAAACTGATGGAGGAGGGGAGGAAGGTGATTGTCAGGAAGGTAGAATTTACAGGCTGATTGGATAGTAAAAGGAACAGAGGAAAAACAGTTGGAGCAGCTGGCAATGCTGGGTTTAGGTAAGTGTGATCACTAAATGAAATGAAAGCTCCCATTTTTGCTAAGAAATCTCTTCCCATCAAAGCTGTTGGACAACTTGGCATAATCAAAATATGACTGAGTAATAGGAATTCCTCTAAAAATGCAATTAAGTGGCAGTGTCTGATAAGGTCGCATGGATTTGCCTCCTACCCCAACAATTGTAATGCCTGAAAGAAAGGGTGCACCCCAATACTCCTGAAGAACTGACAACACAGCAACAGTGTCCATCAGGAAAGAAATGGTCTGACCAGAAACTTAAATATCTACCTTAGGCTCTCTCTGTGTGATTGTGTTTGAAGGACCAAGAGGGCCTGGGCACCATCATTCATCCTCGGCCAGTCCCAGCACATTATGCACCTTATCCAAGCTTACTGTGTCCCTACCCTTTGATGTAGGGAAGCAGCTGCCTGGTCAATGGTATCCATAACAACTAGGACAGTGCCCAGATGGCCTCCATAAATCTGGGCATGAGTGGTAGTAATGGCCTAAGTGGCCACAGTGAAAACAAGCTCCAAAGTGCTTTTCCATGTGCTTTTGTCTGCTCACCCTGGGAGGCAGTGGTGGAGGGGCCGGTCTGATCACCTCTGCCAGCAGAAAGTATTTTTCCTGCAGAATTTTTTCATCTCTCCTGTGGTACACCTTGAATATAAGCACCAGAATGTCTGCCTGTGGAGTTAGTGGGCCCCTCTCAAGAGATCTAAGCTTGACCTTTATGTCTGGGTAGCTTCAATTAAAGAAATGGGTCATAAGAAGCTGTCAGCCCTCATTGCTCTCTGGATCTAAATTTGTGAACTGCAAGAGCACATTTGTAAGGAGCCCTAGAAACTGGGATGGATTTTTCTGTTTATCTTGAATTACCTCCTGCAGTTTCTCAAAATTGACTGGCTTTAGGGCAGCCCTATGCAAACCCACCAGCAAGCAGGTCACAAAATTGTCCCTGTCTACAATTTCCTTTTGTGTATTATAGTTCCAATGTGGGTCTACAACTGGAACCACCTCAGCTCCTAAGGAATGTGCTAAATTCATTTGATGAACCTGATCTGCATGTATCATGGCCTGTTCCCAAACTCACCTGCACTCCTAAGGTAGAAGATTATCTGTTAATATTCTATGTACATCATGAAAGATGAGGTCATAGGATTGGGTTATGTACTGAAATTCTTTTTTTTAAACTTTATTTATTTATTTACTTATTTGTCTTGGTGTTTGCCTGGAACTGGAACTACAGACAGTTGTTAGCTGCCATGTGGGTGCTGGCAATTGAACCTGGGTCCTCTGGAAGAGCAGATGGTGCTCTTAACCACTGAGACATCTCTCCAGCCCCCTGAAATTCTTTTATAAAGTCGGTAGAATTAGAGCTGTAAGAGCCTAACTTCTTTGCAACCTGGGAATGTTCAGACAAGGGAAAAAGCATATTAACTTTAACTATCCCATACACACCTGCTACTTCTCAAAGAGTTAGAACTGGGTCAGGATCTTTAGATGCCCGAGAGCAGGTGATAGGTGGGGAGGAAAGGGAACTAGGAGTACATTTAGGTCTAAAGGGTGGAGGGTCAATTGCAGGATCCAGTGGAAGATGGGAATCATAAGGATCTGAGGAAGTGGCTAGAAGCAGCTGAGCAGGAGAATAAGAGTCTAGGTAGAAAGGCTGAGAACTTAAGTAAGAGAAAGCTTGTATATAGGGAAACTCAACCAGCCTTATGCTGGCAATAATTAGATACCTCCTGTAAAATATCAGAATCCAGGGTGCCATTATGTGCTCACTTTAGATTATTGTCTAGGGGGTATCCAGGCCATTTCTTTGTACAATAATGAATCAGTTTGGTAGTATCTAAATAGGGCATGAGGCTAAGAGGTCTCAATACCTCTAGCATGTACCCTAAGTGTGAAGATGGGGGTATAGATTTTGCTGGCTTATTTCCCATTGCTGAAACTTAAGGGGACTATGGATCCAGCAAGAGAGAGTCGTCACCCCTGCAAACTGATTCCACAAGGAAGTGGGCTCACAGCAGACTGGCTCATCAGCAAACACATGTAGGCCACTCAGACAGTGCTCCAATCAACTCCACATATCTCTAAAGCCTTATCAGACAGAAGAGAGAGTGCCAGGAAATTACACTCATACACAACGAGATAACAGGGACTCATCAGTCCTCAAAATCATGTACCCACAACCTGTCCATGGTGTTGCCTGTAAAAAAACGTCCATGAAAGGTACCAGTGTAAATCCACCAAGCGCATGTCCCTGGACAAAACTGTAGTTCTGGGAAAAAGCCAGGAGTGTTTGTCAATGAAAATAAACAAATCACGACCAAGTGAAGATCGGGAAGCATGATCCTCAATGAAACTAGTTCACATTTACAATGACTGAGGGGGAAACTCACCAATCAATTCCAGTGTTGTGCGAGTATGGTCTGTGACCAGGCAGGTTAAAAGTGTTTCCTGGTAGAGGGTTGAGCAGGGGTCTCCACCGAGTCACCAGCACCAATGTTAGTTTTTTGCATGTGGTGCATGAATGGAATCTCAACACTGGGAATACCACACTAGAGATTATTAGCAGAACAGCAGGCAGAGGTGAGGGGTGGAATGGAGCAGAGAAAGGGAGAGGGAGGGGACTTGTCTGAGCAGTTTCTTTAAGAGGGTGGGCGGGCCCATGTTTGTATAGCCACACCCAGGGGTGTAGTTGCAACTCTGTGCATTCCAGGTGAATGCAGGCCTTGGGAAATCTTACACTAACACACTACCCATATCCAAACATATCTCACTAATCAAACCTAACCCACTAACTGAATGTAATTATCAACCCTTACACACTAACCAACTTTAACCCGCTAACCAAACCTAACCCACTCACAAACTCTTACTAAGCAACTCTACCTAAGAAAGCAACCGGGGCTGGAGAGATGGCTCAGCGGTTAAGAGCGCTGTCTGCTCTTCCAGAGGACCCGGGTTCGATTCCCAGCACCCACATGGCAGCTAACAACTGTCTGTAGTTCCAGTTCCAGGCAAAACACCAAGGCAAATAAATAAATAAAATAAAGGTTTAAAAAAAAAAAGAAAGCAACCATAACAAACTAACCATAACCACCTAAAGAATTCTAACCATGTAACCAACCCTAACCCACTAAACCTAACCACTAACTCACCCTAACCCACTAACCCTAGCCCAATAAACAACACTAACTCAATAACCAACCCTACCCACTAACTAAACATTAACCAACACTCAACAATAATGCTATGCATTAACCAACTCTAACCCACTAACACAAACTCACAAACCAACACTAACCCACTAACCAACCCTAACTAACCAACTGTAGCTCACTAATGAACTCTAGCAAATTAACTTAAATCCACTAACCAAATCTAACCAACCATAAACCAATAACCAAACCTAACTAATCAACCCTACACCACTAAACAACCCTAACCAAGTAACCTTAATGCTCTTACACTCCCTATCCAAATAACCAAGTGTAACCCACTAACCAGACATAAACCACTAACCCTAATCAACTAACCAACCCTAATCTACTAACCAACCCTAACTAACACTAACCAACTACCCTGTATAATGACTAACCCTAAGAAACTAACCAACCCTAACCCACTAACCAACCCTAACCAAATAATCCTAACACACTAATCAACCCTAATCCAATAACCAAAACAAACCAACTATCCAACACTAACCCATTAACAAACTTTAACCAACTAACAAACACTAACTTACTAACTAGCCACAAACCACTAATCCTAACCCACTAACCAACCCTAACAAACTAACACTAGCCCACTAACCAACCTTAACCTAGTAAAAAACCCTAACCATCTAACCAACCCTAACCACTCACAAACCAGCCATAACCACTAACCCTAACCATCTAATCAACTCTAACCTATTAAGCCTACCCAACTAACCAAACCTAACCCAATAACTCTAACATACTAACCAAGCCTAACCCACTAATCAATCCAAACTAACAAACCCTAACCAAATAACCAACCCTAGCTCATTAATCAGCCATAAACCACTAACCCTAACATACTAACCAACCCAATCCAGTGAACCCTAAGTCACTGACCAACCCAAACCCAATAACCCTAACAAATATCCAAACATACCTCACTAACCAAATCTAACCCACTAAAGGTATATAATAGTCAACCTTAACACACTGATACTAACCCACAAAACAACCCTAACCCATTAACCAACCTTAAACCACTAACCAACCCTAACTAACCAACCCTACCACAGTAACCAACCATAACAAAGTAATCATGAACACCAAACAAAATCTAACCAAGTAACCAACCAACAAACAAACAACTAACAAACTAACTAATCAATCCAAACCAACTAACCCTAACCCACTAACCAACCCTAACCAAATAACAAAATCTAACTCACTAACCAACACTAAACAACTAACTCTAACACACTAACACACCCTAACCCACAAACCAGCCATAAACCAATAACCCTAACCATCTAACCAACACTATCCTACTAACCAACTCTAACTCACTAACCAGCTAGTAACCACCAACCCTAATCATCTAACCTATTGTAACCTACTAACCAAACATATACCAGTAAAAATAACCAACTAACCAACCCTAAACAACTAACAAAACCTAACTCACTAACCAACACTAAACAACTAACTCTAACACACTGACAAACCCTAACCCACAAACCAGCCATAAACCAATAATCCTAACCATCTAACCAACACTAACCTACTAACCAACCCTAACTCACTTACCAGCTATCAACCACCAACCCTAATCATCTAACCCATTGTAACCTACTAACCAATCATATACCACTAAAAATAACCAACTAACCAACCCTAATCCAATAACTCTAACACACTAATTTACCTTAACCAACTAACCCTGTTCCACTAACCAACCCAACCCTATGAACCAACTCTAACTGAGCAACCCTATGTAACTAAGCATTTCTAACCAAGTAAACTTGACCCACTAACCATCCCTATCCAAATAACCAACCCTAATCCACTAATCAGCCATAAACACAATAACTTTAACCAACTGACATCCCCTATCCTACTAACCAACTCTAATGAACACTAACCCACTAACACTACATAATGACTAACCCTAACACACTAACAAAACCCAGCAAACTAGCTAACCGTAACACACTAACCAACCCTAATCAACTAACCCTAACAAACTAATCAACCCTAACCCAATAACCAACCATAACCATATACCCAACACTAACCCACTAACAAACACTAAGGAACCATCCAACCCTAACTCACTAAACAGACATAAACTTTTAACCCAAACACACTAACCAAGCCTAATCTACTAACCAACCATAACTAACAAAACCTAACCCATTAACCTGAGCCACTAACCAACCACACCCACAAACCAACACTAAAGAAATAATCATAACCCACTAATCAACCATAAGTAACCAACCCTAATCACTAACCAGCCGCAAACCACTAATCCACTAAAAAAACCTACACAACTAACCTTAATACAATAATCGACCTCAAGCCAATAACTAACCCTAATCAACTAACTAACACTAACCCACTAACAAATGCTAATTAAATAACCAACCCTAACTCAATAACCAGCCATAACCCTCAAACCCTAACACATGAACCAACTATAACCTACTAACAAACCCTAACCAACTAAACCTAACCCACTACAACAACCCACTAACTTTCACATTCTAATGAACACTAACCAAATTATCCTAACTGACTAACCAACCCTAACCAAATTACTCAAAATTACTAATCAACCCTAACCAACTACCCCTAACCCACTAACCCACCCTAACCAATTAATGAATTCAAACTCACTAACCAGCCACTAACCCTAGCCCACTAACCAACATTAACCTATTGAACAACCATAACCAACACTAATCCCCTAACCAAACCTAAAAAACAAACCAACCCTAACAAACTAACCAACAATAACTCACAAGCCAGCCATAACCACTAACCCTAATCTACTAACCAACTCTAACCAACTAACAAAACCTAACTCACTAACCAGCCATAAGTCACTAATCCTAATCTACTAACCAACCATACACTACTAAACATAACCCACTAACCAACCCTAACCAACTAAGACTAACACACTAACCAACCCTAACCCAATAACTCTAACACACTAACAAACCCTAAACAACTAACCAACCCTAACTCACTAAGAAGCAAAAAACCACTAACTCTAACACACTAACCAACCCTAACCAACTAATCCTATTCTACTAGCCAACCCTGCCCTCTATCCAAACATACTTCACTAATCAACCTTAACACACTAACTGTTCATACTAACCAATTCTAACACACTAACTTTACCCACTAACTAACCGTATGCCACTAACATTAACCTACTAATCAACTGTAACCCACTAAACAACCCTAACCCTCTTGCCAACCTTAACTAACCATCCCTACCTCACTAACCAACCCTAACCCAATAACCTATCATATTTCACTGAGCCAAACTCAATAACAAACCCTAACTCACTAATCAACCCAATCCCACTAACTACACGCTAGCCAACACTCATCCACTAAACCTACCCACTAACCAAAAAAACCTATAAGAAGACAAACCCACTAATCAACACTAAACCACTAACCAACCCTAACCCACTAACCAATCGTACCACACTAATGAACATTAACAAACTAACCTTAATCTACTAACCAATTCTAAACAACTAACCAACCCTAACCCACTGACCAACCCTAAGTAATCAGCCCAACTCCACTATGCAACCCTAACAATGTAACCTTAATCCACTAACCCTCCCTATCCAAATAACCAACTGTAATCCACTAACCAGCCATAAACCACTAACCCTAATGCACTAACCATCATTAAGCTACTAACCAACCCTAGCTATCCCTTACCCACTAACCCTACATACTGACTAACCCTAACACACCAACAAAACCTACACAAATAACCTAAACTTACCCAATAACCAACCATAATCAACAAACCCTAACACACTAATCAACCCTAACCCAATAACCAACCCTAAACATCTACCCAACACTCATCCACTAACAAACCCTAACCAACTAACCAACCCTAACTCAGTAACTAGACATAAACCTCTAACCCTTACACACTAACTAATCTTAACCTACTAATCAACCCTAACTAATTAACCCTAAACCACTAGCCCAACCCAATTACAAAACCTAACCACAAATTAACACTAACAAATATCCCTAACCCACTAACCAACCCTAACCCAATAACCATAACGAAATAATCAATTCTAAACAAATAACCCAACCTATTAACCAACTCTAACCAACTAACCAACATTACCCCACTAACCAACCCTAACAAAGTAACCTTAACCCACAAACCAAATCTAACCAACTAACCAATGCTAACCCACTCAATCATAACTAACCCACACAAACCCACTATGCCACCCTAACCAGCTAACTTTAACCTACTAAACCTACATACTGACCAACCCTCACACATTAACCAATCTTAACCAAGTAATCAAGCCTAACCCTCTAACCAAACATAACTAACCAACACTACCCAACTAACTACCCCTAAACAACTAACTTTAACCAACTAACCATATCTAACCAAGTAACATCCATAAACAAATAACCAAATAACAATGCAGAATACTCCATGGCTACAAATCTTAAAATTTTTCAGGACTACATTCAGGAATCCAAAACATCACAATTCTCAGAATCTTCCAGGGCTACATATCCCAGAATCTTTCCATACTACAGATCTCATAATCATCCACAGGTTCAAATTCCAGAATCCTCCAGGGCCACAAATCCTATAATCCTGCAGGACTCCAAATCTCAGAATCCTACAGTGATACAAAAAACAGAACCTTCCAGAACCACACCTCCCAGAATCCTCCAGAGATACAAATGCCATAATCCTCCAGGGTAAAAATCCCACAATCCTCAGGGAATACAAATCCAAAGATCTTCCAGGGGTTCAATTTCCAGAATCCTCCAGGGGTACAAATCCCCCAGGACTACAAATTCCACAATCCTCCAGGGCTACAAATCCCAGAATCTTCCAGGACTACAAATGTACAATGCTCTGTGATTTGTTGCTCTAGAGGATTTTGGGAATTTTAGCCCTGGAGGATTCTGGGAAATATAGTCCTGAAGGATTCTGAGATTTGTAGCACTGGAAAATTCTGGAATTTGTAGTCCTGAAGGATCCTGAGATATGAAGCCCTAGAGGATTGTGGGATTTAAAACTCTTTAGGATTATTGGATTTGTAGTACTGCAGGATTCTGGGATTTGTTGTCCTGCAAAATTATATGATTTTTTGCCATTTTGTTTGTGGGATTTGTAGTCCTGTAGGTTTCTGGGATTTGTAGCGCAGTAGAATTCTGGCATCTTAAGTCCTGGAGTATTATGGGACTTTTTTCCAAAGAGGAATCTGTGATTCATAAATCTGGAAAAACCCAGGATTTGTTGCTCTCCAGGATTCTGGGATTTGTAGTCCAGGAGAATTCTATGATTTTAGCCCTGAAGGATTTTGAGAATTATATTCCTAGAGGATTACTAGATTTGTTGTTTTGAAAAACTTTGGGATTTGTAGCCTTGGATTATTTTGGGATTTGAACCCTTGGAGGATTCTGGGATTTGTTGCCCTGGAAAATTCTTGGATTTGTTGTTCTGGAGGAGTGTAGGATTTGTAGCCCTGAAGGATTCTGGGATTTTTAGTTTTGGAGGTGTCTTCGATTTGTAATTCTGGTGGATTCTGCGGTTTGCAGCCCTTGAGGATTCTTGGAATTTTAGTTCAGGAAAATCCTGGGATTTGTAGTCCTGGAGGATCTTAAGATTTGTAGCTCTGCAGGATTCTGGAAATTGTAGTCCAGGAAGGTCCTAGGATTTGTAGTCCTGGAATATTCTGAGTTTTAGAGTTCTGGAGGATTCTGGGAATTGTAGTCTTGGGGAATTCTGGGATTTGTAGCCTTGAGGATTCTTGGATTTGAACCCATGGAGGATTATGGGATTTTTGTTACTGCAGGATTCTGGGATATGTAGTCCTGGAGGATTCTTAAACTTGTAGCCCTGGAGGATAATGGGAATTTTAGCCCTGGAAAATCTGGAATTTATACTCCTGTGATATCCTGAGATTTTAGTACTAGAGAATTCTGGGAGTTGTAGTCCTGGAGATATTCTGTAGCACTATAAGATCATAGGATTTGTAGCCCTAAAGGGTTCTGGGATTTGAACCCCTGGAGGATTATGGAATTTGTACTACTGGAGAATTCTGGTACTTGCAGCCCTGGATGATACCAGGATTTGAAACACTGAAGGATTATGGAGTTTGTAGTACTGGACTCTGGAATCTGTAGTCTTGGAAAAATCTGTGATTTTTTTCTTGAAATTTTGCTTCTGGGATTTGTAGTCCTAGAAGATTCTGGGATTTGTAGCCCTGGAGGATTGTGGGATGTGTAGTTCTGGAAGATTCTCAATTTGGAACCACTGGAAGATTCTGGGATATTTGCTCCCATAGCATTTTGGTATTTTTAGGCCTGGAGGATCCTTTGATTTGTAGTCCAAGTGGGTTACGGGATTTTTAGCCCTGGAGGATTGTGGGATTTGTAGTCCTGGAAGATTTAGGGATATGTAACCCTGGAGAATTTTGGGATTTGAACCTGTGGTGAATTTTGGGATTTGTATTACTGGAGGATTCTGAAATTTTTATCCATGGAGTTTTCTGAGAATTTTAGTACTGGATGATTCTGAGATTGTAGCCCTCGGATATTCTGGGATTCATAGTCCTGAAGGTCTCTGGAATTTGTAACCCCAATAAACTCTGGGTATTTTAGCACTCAAAAAGTCTGGGATTTGAAGTCTTGGGGAATTGTATAATTTGTACTCGCATAGGATTCTGGGATTTGTAGCCCTTGAGGATTCTGGGAATTGTACTTCTGTAGGATCATGGGATATGTAGACTTGGAAGATTCTGGGTTGTAGTCCATAAAATGTCTAGAATGTAGCCCTAAAGGATCCTGGAATTTGTAGTCCTAGAAAATTCTGTGATTTTTTGGCCTGGGAGATTATGGGATTGAAGCCCTGGAGAACTATGGGAATTTTAGCCCTTTAGGATTCTGGGATTAATTGCAATGGAGGATTATGGGATATTTTGTCATGGAGTCCTCTGGGGCTTGTAGTACTGGAGGATCCTGGGATATGTTGTCCTGGAGAACTCTGGGATTTCTAGTACTGCAGGATTCTGGGATTTGTAGTCCTTGGAAGATTGTGGGTTTTGTTGACTTGGAGGATTCTGGGATTTACCGTAATGCCTCTAATAGATACACATGCAGTTTGCCATAATGTCTTGAATAGACGCGCTCACAGTTTACCATATCATCTGTAATAGACATCCTCACTATTACCTGCAATATCTCTAATAGACACAATGGGAATTTTCTGTAATGTCTCTAATAGATGCCCTTGCAGTTTGCTGTAATATCTCTAATAGATGTCCTCACACTTTACCATAATATCTCTAATAGATGCCCTCACCAATTACTGTAATGTCTCTGATAGACACCCTCAAACTTTACCATAATGTCACTAAAAGACACCCTTGTACATTACCGTAATGTCTCTAATAGATGCCATCGCTCTTTATCATAATGTCTTTAATATATATCCTCGCACTTTACTGTAATGTCTATAACAGAAGAACTTGCAGTTTACCATAATGTTTATAATTGACACCCTCATAAATTACCATAATGTCTCTAATAGATGCCTTCAAAATTTACCATAACTCCTCTAACAGACACCTTTGCACTTTACCGTCATGTCTCTAATTTACTTCAAAATGATTCAAACGCATCTGTTTGTTTTATTTAGGATCAGATCATTGGTTCAAATATTTGTTTCAATGCATACACTCAATTGTCATATATAATTCACTCTGTAGTGATTCAAACATCCCGTTTCCTATTTTTAGGTAAAAATCATTGGTTGAAATATTTGTTTCAGTGCATCCATTCAAATAGCACATATAATTCACTTTCCAGGTAGTTATTTAGAGTTGGTTATTGGGTAAAGGTTGGTTAGTGTGTTAGGTTTGGTTAGTTGATTTGGGTTGGTTAGTGTGTTAGAGTTATTTAGATAGGGTTGGTTAGTGAATTAGGGTTAGTGGTTTATGGCTGTTTAGTGAGTGCTAGTGCTAGACTGTGTGCTAGTTGGTTAGTTGGTTAGGGTTTGTACATAATGACTAGAAGGTTAGTGTAGTGGGGAAATAATGGATAGTACAGGTATGGGAGGGGCATGGTCTGCGGAGATGAGATGGAAGCGGAGCACGGAGAGGAGGCAGGTCTTCCAGTCCCAGGGCACAGCGGCACAGCGAGGCGGTGGGTCGGTATGGCAGCGGCTCGGCGCATTGCTAAAACTTTCTTTTGTACGTGATTCTAACAAAATAAACCTTATTTAAAACATACCTCTTGGTGGCGGGTTTCTACCATGATAATTGGCATCTGAACGCGGGGCTAATTCTCCAAATCCGCCGGATTTGGATTCCGCACCTGCGCGCGGATGGAGCCCCGCCGGATTCTGCACCCAATGCACGCTTTGGCCCCCATCTGCGTGCACAGGTGTTCGGTACATCAGCTAGGAGGGAATCTGCATGCAGAAGAGCTACTGAGGCCCAGTTCTGAGGGTGCACGCCTGGTAGGATTTTGGAGGCATTTGGCAGAGAACCTCTCAGCTTAATCACCACCCTGTTTCAAGCACCATTGCTGCTGCACTACGACATCTGCTGACCATAAGTCCTCATTACATCTGAGTAAGGCAAATTTTTTTTCTTTTTTCTTAAATGTCCGATCAGATAAATGTTCACAATTTTACTCACTTTTTCACAATGGTGATAGAGGATTATTTCCAGGATTACACATTTGGAGGTTATCTCCACCCAGGAGTCCTTTTGCATTTCTGTGTGATAATATATTTCTTACCTACTTATTTTAAGGGATCTCAGTATAGAAAGTATGAAGCTAAGATGTCTGGCATGGATGAACGTATTAAGACATTCCAGAAACTGATTGTTTCCATGGAAGAGAGATCTACTTTGATCACAGAGGAATTTAGAGCTCACATTGATGAGAATTTTAGAAAATTGGATGAGAAATTTATTTTAAAAAAATGGATGAAGATTTTGTTAGAGAGGAGTACAGGGCTCATGTTGATGAAAATTTTAGGAAATTAGATATGAAATTTAAGACAATGGATGAAAATTTTAGGATAATGGATGGAAACTCTAGGAAATTTGAACAGAAAATAGTGGAAAGGGTAGATGTGGAATCTGGGAGAATGTTCCATTCTATGTAATTATTGGAGAGATCATTTATAGAAGACTTTAAAACACTGGAAAAGACCATTACCACTAGGTTGCAAGATTATGAGGCTCATTTGGAGATTTTAGGAAAGGATTTTGAGGAGACACCTGCTCAAGATAACCCAGAGCCCCCACTTAAATGGTGCTATTGCAGGGAAGGTTCTTTACCTAGAGTAGTTACCATGAGGGGACTACCCCCCGTCCCTCCAGGTCTGTTCCCAGTTGTGGCAGAGGCCAAAAAAGCACAACCATGTGGAAGGGCTTCTGACAATGTGGCATACAATTATGAACCTATACCCATGAAGGATTTAAAGACAATAAAGGAAGCCATAGTGAACTATGGTGTACACTCATCTTTTGTGAGGCAATCCTTGAACTCATGGTCAGCACAGAATCGAGTAATTCCTGATGACTGGAAGAATTTGGCAAACACAGTGTTGAATGATGGCCAAAACTTCCAGTGGAGGAATTGGTTTAGAGAAGAGGCTAAGTCCTTGGAATCTCGAGATGAAACTGGAAATGTTATCATCTCCAAGGACCAAATCCTTGGGGAAGGCCTGTTTGCTGATTTACCAGTTCAGGCTACTTATGATGACCATGCTCTGTTGCTGTGTCATACTGCCGCCTTAAATGCTTGGGAAAAGGTTTTGGACCCAGGACAGAGAATTGAGTCATATACCCAGATTAAACAAGGTCCAATGGAGCCTTATACAGACTTTTTACAGAGGTTGACTCAGGCTGTAAATAGAGCAGTATCGGATTCAGCAGTTAG
>PVIH01029116.1:0-14177 GCA_004025045.1 Sigmodon hispidus | reverse complement strand
TGTTTAGGTAATTAATCTGATCTTCATTTAATTTTGGTAGGTGGTACCTGTCCAGAAAGATGTCCATTTCTTCTAGCTTTTCCATTTTTGTGGAATACGAATTTTCAAAATATGTTCTGATAATTCTCTGTATTTCCTGGGGGTCTGTTGTTATGTCTCCCTTTTCATTTCTGATTTTGTTGATTTGAACACTCTCTCTGTGTTTTTTCATTACTTTGGCTAAGGGCTTATCTGTCTTGTTAACTTTCTCAAAGAACCAACTCTTAGATTCATTGATTCTTTGTATTGTTCTTTTTGTTTCAATTGTTTTGATTTCAGCTCTAAGTTTGATTATTTCCTGACATCTACTCCTTGTAGGTAAGTTTGCTTCTAATTGTTCTAAGGCTTTCAGCTGAGCTGTTAGGTCTCTAGTGTGGGATTTCTCTAGGTTTTTCATATAGGCATCTAGCGCTATGAATTTTCCTCTTAAGACTGCTTTCATTGTGTCCCACAAGGTTGAATGCGTTGTGGATTCATTTTCATTAAATTCTAGGAAGACTTTGATTTCTTTCTTAACTTCTTTCTTGACTGAAAGAATGGTTCAGCTGAGTGATGTTTTGTTTTCATGAGTTGGTAGGTTTTCTTTGGGTTTTGATGTTGTTGAACTTTAAGTTTAGGCCCTGGTGCTCTGATATGTTACAAGGGATTATTTCCATTTTTTTTATCTGTTGATATTTTCTTTATGACCAATTATGTGGTCAATTTTGGAGAAAGTTCCATGAGGAGCTGAGAAATATGTATATTCCTTTGCGTTTGGGTGGAAGCTTCTGTAGATATTTATTAAATCCATTTGCATCATGACCTCTTTTAGACTCCTTATTTCTATGTTGAGTCTCTGTCTGGTTGATCTATCCAGGGTTGAAAGTGGGGTATTGAAGTCTCCCACTATTAGGGTGTAAGAATTGATGTGACATTCGAGCTTTAGCAGTGTTTTTTTAACATAAGTAGATGCCCTTATATTAGGGGCATAAATATTCAAGATTGAAATTTCCTCTTGACCAATTTTTCCTGTGATGAATGAGTAGTGACCATCTTGGTCCCTTTTTATTAGTTTTAGCTTAAAGTCTACTTTGTTAGATATTAGGATTGCAACCCCCGCTTGTTTTTAGTACCATTTGACTGGAAAATCTTTTCCCAACCCTTTATTCTAAGCCTGTGTCTGTCCTTGAGGTTGAGGTGTGTTTCTTGAAGGCAACAGAAGGATGGCTTCTGTTGTTGTATCCATCTTGTTAGTGTGTGATGTTTTATAGGCGAGGTGAGTCCATTGATATTAAGGGAAATTAGTGACCATTGATTGATATTTCCTGCCTTTTTTGGTGGTAACTTGTTTGTATTTCCTTTCTCTGGAGTATTCTTCTGTGGAATTATTGTTTGTGATTTCGTGGGTGTATCTGGGGTCCTTAGGTTGTAGTTTTCCCTCTAATACTCTCTGTAGCACAGGTTTGGTAGATAGATATTCTTTCAGTCTAACTGTGTCCTGAAATATCTTGTTTACTCCATCTATGGTGATTAATAATTTTGCAGGGTATAGTATTCTAGTTTGGCAACCATGCTCTTTTAGTGTCTGTATATCTTCTGACCAAGCACTTCTAGCTTTCATCGTTTCCATTGAATAGTCAGGCATTATTCTGATGGGTCTGCCTTTATATGTAAGTTGGCCCTTTTCTTTTGCAGCTCTTAAAATTTTTTCTTTGTTCTGTATGTTTTGTGGCTTGATTATAATGTGGCGTGCTGACTTTTTTGGGGGGTCATATCTATTTGGTGTTCTGTAAGCTTCTTGTATCTTTATAGGCATTTCCTTCTTCAGGTTAGGGAAGTTTTCTTCTATGATTGTATTGAAAACATTATCTGTGCCTTTGAGCTGGTATTCTTCTTCTTCTATTCCTATTATTCTCAAATTAGGTCTTTTCATGGTGTCCTAAATTTCTTGAACATTTTGAGTTATGGCTTTTTTAGTTTTACTATTTTCTTTGACTGATATATCTATTTGAGCTACTGAATCTTCCACTTGAGAGATTCTATCTTCCATCTCTTGAACTCTGTTTGTTATGCTTGTATCTGTGGTTCCAGCTTTTTTCTTCAGATTTTTTATTTCCATCTTTGCCACATTTTGTGCCTTTTTTATTGCTTCTATTTCAGCTTTTAGTTCCTGGCATGTTTCTTTCATAGATTTGTTCATCTCTTCCAATTTTTTGTTTGTATTTTCTTCTATTTCTTTAAGGCTATTTTTCATATCTTCTTTGAAAGCTTCGATGATCATCAAAAAGGAATTTTTGGTAATGCTTCCTTCTGTTTCCTCTTCAATGCTCAGTTCAGGTCTTGTATTTGTAGGATCGCCACTTTCTTCTGGAGTTACCCTGTTGTTCTTTATATTATTATGTAAGATTTGCACTGGTGTCTGCCCATGGCTTTAGTGGTTCACGATTAGGTGGCTCCTGGTCAGTTGTGCCACTCAGGCTTGTGTGCCTCCTGTGACCTCTGAGGAAAAGATCTGCTCAATCACTACTTCTGCTCTGTGCCTGGGACTGAATTTCAAGTCTTCAATCTTTCTCTGTTTGACCAATTAGAGATGGTGTGGCGGCTTTGCAAACTCCCTCAGCAGCAGCTTGGGGGGCTGTGACAGGCAGAGTTTATCTCTGCCTGCTCCAGGGTGTTCTGGGACATGCTCTGTAGACAGCACCCAGTCCTGGAACCGGAACCGAGGGGAGCTCAAGTCTCCTCTCCCTGGCAGGGATACAGCCTCTGGGGCCTGCTGACCCCTCCTCACCTCTGGGCGGGATCTGAGTCTGTCCTACAGGGTCCCCAGTCCTTATCTGATCGCTGAGCTGGAGGTGGGTAGCCATGCGAATTCCCTCAGCAGTAGCTTGAGTGTCCGTGACAGGCAGAGTTTATCTCCTCCTGCTCCAGAGAGCTCTGGGACATGCTCTCTATTTTCTTTTTCATTTTATCATTCATGTATTTATTTATTTGTTTAATTGTACTTTGGTTTGCATAGTGGGAAGGCCTGTGAACCCATTAAGATATAAAAAATCTCATAATTTTTCATTTGAAAGTGAGTCTGCTTTCCTAAGCAAATCAATAAATAGTCCAGAGTAATACTGTTTTAAGTATAAGCTTAGCTGCATGTTTCTTTTTGATGAAAAACAATTTTTTTAATTTAAAAGATTTTTAACATACTCACCACTGTTCCCACTCTTTTCTTTTCAGTCATTCCCCAGATTCCCTCACCACATCTCCCTATCCACCCTCAGGGCAAAGACTACCACAGTGAGTCAATGCAGTCTTGCATATCCAGTAGAGTTAGGACCAAGGCCCTCTCCCCAGGATCAAGGCTGGACAAGGTGTTCCTTTGTGGAAAATGGGCTCCAAGAAACCAGTTCATACACTAGGAATAAATTCTGGTCCCACTGCCAGAGGCCCCACAAACTGCCCATGTTATTCAACTGTCATCCATATTAAGAGTTCAGTCCCATGCAGGTTTCCCCTGTTGTCAATTCAGAGCCAGTGAGCTCACAATAGATTGGATCAGCTGTCTTTGTGGGTTTCCTCATATTGATCTTGACCCCTTTGCTTATATAATCTCTTCTCCCTTTCTTCAACTGAACTGGGAGCTCAACCCAGTGGTTGACTGTGGATCTCTGCATCTGCTTCTATCATCTGCTGAATGAAGGTTATATAATGGCAATTAGGGTGGTTATCAATTTGATTATAGGGGGATGCCAATTCAAGTACCCTCTGTACTATTGTTTAGAGTCTTACCTGAATCATCTTTGTGGGTTCTTGGGTATTTCCCTAGCACTAGGTTTCTCTCTAACCTCAAGATGGCTCCTTCTATTTTGTTGTTCTCCCTCTCTGTCCCTCCCCCAACTCAACCATCCCATTCCCTCATGTTCTCTTTCCACCTCCCTTTACCCCCTCCCTCATGATCCCAATTTTCTCAGGAGATCTTATCTATCTCCCCTTCTCAGGGTATCCAAGGATGTCTCTCTTATGTTCCTGTTTGCTACCTAACTGCTCAGGGGTTGTGAATTGTAGGCTGGTTATCCTTTCTTTGCTTTATGTCTAAAAAACACTTATAAATGAGTAAATGCCATGTTTGTCTTTCTGGATCTGTGTTAGCTCACTCAGGATGATTTTTTTTGTTCCATCCATTTGCCTGTAAATTTCGATATGTCACCCTTTTTTCTGCTGAGTAGTACTCCATTGTGTAAATTTACCACATTTTTAAAATCCATTATCTGGTTGAGGGGCATCTAGGTGGTTTCAAGATTTTGGCTATCATTAATAATGCTGGCATGAACATAGTTAAGCAAATATTCTTAGGGTAAGAATGTACATCCTTTGGGTATAGGTCCAAGAGTGGTATTGCTGGATCATTAGCTAGATTCATTCCCAGTTTTCTATGAAACTGCCATACTGATTTTCAAAGTGGTCGTACAAGTTTACATTTCCACCAGCAATGGAAGAGTGATCCCCTTACTCCACATCCCCTCCAGAATAGGCTGTCATCAGTGTTTTTTTTTTTTATCTTAGCCATTTTGACAGGTGTAAGATCAGTGTTGTTTTGATTTGCATTTCCCTGTTGGCTAAGGATGTTGAATAATTCTTTAAATGTCTTTGGCTATTTGAAAATCTTCTGTTGAGAATTCTCTATTTAGGTTTGTACCCCATTTTTTTAATTGGATTATATAGTTTTTTGATCTCTAGTTTCTTGAGTTCTCTATATATTTTAGAGATCAGTTCTCTGTCACTTGTAGGATGTGTGAAGATATTTTCTCACTCTGTAGGCTGTTGTTTTGTCTTATCAACAATGTCCTTTGCCTTACAGAAACTTCTCAGTTTCAGGAGATCCCACTTATTGATTGTTGCTCTTATTGTCTGTGCTACTGGTGTTATATTTAGAAAGTGGTCATCTATGCCAATTCATTCAAGGCTATTTCCCACTTTCTTTTCTATCAATTTCAGTGTAAATAGATTTACGTTGAGATCTTTGATCCATTTGAACTTGAGATTTGTGTAGGGTGATAAGTATGTATCTTTTCACATTCTTCTACATGCCACCACCCAGTTATGATAGCACCATTTGTTGATGTTTTCTTTTATTCCATTGTAAAATATTGGGTGTTCATATGTGTGTGGATTAATGTCACAGTTTTCAATTCAATTTCAGTCATCCACATGTCTGTTTTTATGCCAGCGCCAAGTTGGTTTCATTATTATAGCTCTATAGTAGAGCTTGGTGTCAGGGATGGTGATGCTTCTAGAAGTTCCTTTATAGTTCTTTTGAGGAATGTGAAGAATTTTGTTGAGATTTTGATGAAGATTGTATTGAATCTGTAGATTGCTTTTGGTAAGATTGTCATTTTTACCATGTTGTTCCTACCTATCCAAAAGCATGGAAGATTGTTCCATTTTATGCTGTCTTTAATTTCTTTCTTCAATGTTCCTTCAGTTTCTATTATGTGGAACAATTTGAGGAGTATTCGTATTAGTTCTTCTTTGAAATTCTGCTAGAATTCTTTGCTGAAACCATCTGGCCCTTGGCTTTTTTTTTAGTTGGGAGACATTTAATAATGGCTTCAATTTCCATAGGGGCTATAGGCCTATTGAAATCATTTAACTGATTTTGATTTAATTTTGGTAAGGGGTACCTATCTAGAAAGCTGACCATTTATTTTAGTTTTTCCAGTTTTATGGAGTACAGGTTTTTGAAGTATGATCTAATGATTCTCTGTATTTCCTCTGTGTCTGTTCTTATGTCTCCTTTTTATTTCTGATTTTGTTAATTTGGATATTCTGTCTCTGCCTTTTGTTTGTTGGGATAAGGGTTTGTTTATATTGCTGATTTTCTTAAAGAACCAACTCTTTGCTTTATCTGTTTTTTATATTGTTCTCTTTGTTTCAGTTTTATTGATTTTGGTCTTGAGTTTCATTATTTCCTGCCTTCTACTTTTTCTGAGTGAGTTTATTTCTTTTTTATTCTAGAGGTTCCAGGTGTGCTATTATGTCACTTATATGAGATTTCTCCAAATTCTTTATGTATTCACTTAGTGCTATGAACTTTTCTCTTAGTATTGTTTTCATTGTGTCCCATAAGTTTAGGTATGCTGTGGATTCATTTTCATTGAATCTAGGAAGTCTTTAATTTCTTTATTTCTTCCTTGACTCAGAGGTGTTTCAGTTGAGAGTTGTTCAGTTTCCATGAGTTTGTAAACTTTCTGTAGTTTGTGGTGTTGTTGAACTTTAACTTTAGGCCATGGTGGTCTTATAGGATACAAGGGGTTATTTCAATTATTTGTATCTATTCATATTTGCTTTATGACCAAGGATGTGGTCAATTTTAGGGAATGTTCCGTGGGGTTCTGAGGATAAGATATATTCTTTTTTGTTTGGGTGGAATGTTCTGTATATATCTGTTAAGTCCATTTGAATCTTTTTTTTTTTTTTTTTTAATCTTTATTTATTTATTTGCCTTGGTGTTTGCCTGGAACTGGAACTACAAACAGTTGTTAGCTGCCATTTGGGTGCTGGCAATCGAACCCGGGTCCTCTGGAAGAGCAGACGGTGCTCTTAACCGCTGAGCCATCTCTCCAGCCCCCCCATTTGAATCTTAACATCTTTTAGATCCCTTATTTTTCTGTTAAGTTTTTGTCTATTAAACCTATCCATTGATGAAAGTGGGATGTTAAAGTCTTCCACTATTAATGTATGGGGCTTGATGTGTGATTTAAACTTCAGTAATGTTTCTTTTACATATGTGGTTGTCCTTGAATTTGATACATAAATGTTTAGGGTTGAGACTAAACAGATTTTTCCTGACATGAATAAGTAATGCCCATCCTGATCTCTTTTGATCAATTTGATTTGAAGTTTATTTTGTTAAATATCAGGATATCTACACCAGCTTTCTTCTTAAGTCCATTTGATTGGAAAATATTTTCTCAACCCTTTACTTTGAGATAGTATCTGCCTTTAAATTTGAGGTATTTTTTTATATGCAGTAGAAGGATGGATTCTGTTTTTGTATTCATTCTATTAGCCTGTGTCTTTTTATAGGTAAATTTAGTCCATTGCTATTAAAGAGTATTAATGACCAATGATTGTTAATTTCTGTTATTTTTTGTGGTAATGTGTATGTGTTTCCCTTCTTTGTGACTTCCTTCTCTGGGATTACCTATTGCTTATGATTTTCTGGGTATATCTAACTTTCCTAGGTTGAAGTTTTCCTTCTAGTATTTTTCTGTGGGGCTGTGTTTGTAAATAGGTACTGTTTAAATCTGATTTTTGTCATGTAATATTTATTTATTCCATCTATGGTGATTAAGAGTTTTGCTGGGTATAATAGTTTGGGATGGCATCTGTGGTCTCTTGGGGTCTGTATAACACCTGTCTAGGACCTACTGACTTTCATACTGTCCATTGAGAATTTGGCTGTTATTATAATGGGTTTATCTTTATAAGTTATTTGGCCTTTTTCCTTTGCAGCTCTTAATATTCTTTCTTCATTCTATATGTTTAGTGGCTTGATTATTATATGTTGAACACACTTTTGATGGGTCTTGTCTATTTGGTGTTCTGTAAGTTTCTTGTATCTTCATAGACATTTTATTCTTTCAATTGGGTAGGTTTTCTTCTATGATTTTGTTGGATATATTTTGTGTGCCTTTGAGTTGTTATTCTAATCCTTCTTTGATTCCTATTATTCTTAGGTTTTGTCTTTTTGTGGTGTCCCAGATTTCCTGAATATTTTGTGTTATGGCTTCTTAGCTTTAGTGTTTTCTTTGACTGACAAATCTATTTCCTCTATTGTATCTTTCACACCAGAAATGCTCTAGTCTATCTCTTGCTTTCTGTTTATGTTTGCATCTGTAATTCCTGTTCATTTAAAGGATTTATTGATTTCTTCCATTTTTGGTCTTTTCTTCTATTTCATTACAGCAGTTTTTATTTTTCTTAAATTTCCTCTTTAAAGGCTTCTATAATCTTCATAAAGTTATTGTTATAATCTTCATAAAGTTATTGTTAAGGTTGTTTTCTTTTGCTTCTCATATATTGAAATGTTCAGGTCTTATTGTTATAAACCCTCTAAATTTTGGTGGTGACATATTGTTCTTTATGTTGTTGAATGGATTTTTGTACTGGCATCTACCCATCCATTCCTTCAATCAGTACAAGCATTTTATGTGTTTCACAGAGCTGTTCTTGTTCCAAAAGGTGCTCTTGGTGTAATTGGAGCTCCTGGCAAAATCAGAGCCAGTGGAATCTGTTTTTTTTAAGCAGGTGAAGTCTCCAGGGGATAGGTGGGGTTGAGAGATAAAATGGGACTTATAGATAGCAGAGTCCAATAAGGGATGGTGTGGTGATATATATTTAATAAAATTATTCTAAATTACCAGAGAGTCAACCACAGAACCAAGGCATGAAGATCAGGGAGTAGCAACTCACATCTTTAATTCTAGCTTTAAAATGTGGAAGATGAAGTTAAGATAGATGGGCAGTGAAAGGGAAGAGGATTTTAAGCTTTCCCAGACACTTCTATCCCTTGTTTTGGCTGAGGACAGTTAGACTAGAAGTTGGAGTATTTGGCGGAAGGCCAAAGAGTTGGTTGGGTGAGAAGTGGCTGTGGTTTGTTTTCTGTAGGATATTTAAGCTGTTCCCTAATATCTGTCTGCCTCGACCATCAGGGTTTTCAATGTAGACATGAATCAGGGAGCAAGACAAATGCAGGAATAAGAAACATGAAGGAAATGAGAACAAGACAAAATTTGCAATCAAGTTCTGAAACTTTATTATTCGGCTGGCAGCTAAATAGGGACTCAATGTGGAAAAGTGAATGTAGCCTTAAGATCATGGAATGGGAGAGGTTAATGGTCAAAAGGTTATTTTGCTAGACAGGGTTACAATGGAAATCTATCTATCATCAGTCAAATGCCTAAAGAGTGGCACCTACGGTCTGGGAGGAGACTTAACTCTTAGTAAAAGGAAACTGCCTGAATTCATGGCATAGCTTAAAACAATGGGGATTATAGCCTTCTGGCTCCAGGCAACTTTCTCTAGGTTTTCATTAAATACAAAATAGAAGTAATACAATATTATTCCTCCAAAAACATAGACAAACTATAAACTAACATGTTTCTGAGAAAAATATTATAAAGTATTATGAGAAGCAGTCACCAACAATTCACATTGTGTTGTCCCCAAACACTTATTAGCAGACAGGACTAGGGTTTGGCTCTGAGGGGCTTCTCCAGATACTACTAAAACAAGGTACCTTGCACAGGCACCCTGCCTCCAACTGCATTAGCACAGGACTGAGGACTTTGAAATCCAGACTCAGACTCTGCCCAGAGGTGAGGTGAGGTCAACAGGCCCCAGCACCTGAATCCCTGCCAGGGGAAAGTTGTATTCCAGGACCAGGATCCAAATGTCTTTGGAGTGCAAATGTGCATCATAGGGTATACACCCAGAAGTGGTATTGCTGGATCCTTGGGGATATTGATTCCCAGTTTTCTGAGAAATCGTCATACTGCATTCCAGAGTGGTTGAACAAGCTTACACTCCCACCAGCAATGGAGGAGTGTTCCCCTTGCTCCACACCCTCTCCAGCATAGGCTGTCACCTGCGTCTTTTATCTTAGCCAATCTGACAGGTGTAAGGTGGTATCTCAAAGCTGTTGGCTTCTTGTAAATCACCTTTATTATATTTAGATATTTTCCTTATATTCCTCTATATTTAGATATTTCCTTATATTCCTTATATCTCTCTAGGACTTTTATCACAAAGAATTGTTAGATTTTGTCAAAGGTTTTTTTCAGTATCTAAGGATATGATCATAAGGTTTTTCCCTTCAGTTTTTTATATGATGGATGACATTTACTGTTTTTTGCATGTTGAACCATTTCTACATTTCTGGGATGCAGCATACTTGATTATGGTGGATGATACTTTTTATATGTTGTTGTATACAATTTGTCAGAATTTTGTTGAGAATATTAGCATCAATATTCATGAGGGAAACTGGTCTGTAATTCTCCTTCTTTGTTGCATCTTTGAGTGGCTAGGGTATTAGGGTAATTGTAGCCTCATAAAAAGAGTTTGGCAATATTCCTTCTGTTTCTACTGTATGGAACAGTTTGTGAGTATTGGTAATAGCTCTTCTTTGAATGTCTGGTAGAACTCTGCACTGACATCATCTGGACCTAGGCTTAGGGTTAGGGTTAGGGTTAGGGTTAGGAGGCTTTTAATGACAGCTTCAATTTCCTTTAAGGTTATAGGTCTGTTTAGGTATTTAACCTGATGTTGATTTAATTTTGGTAAATGGTACCTGTCCAAGAAACTGTCCTATTCTTCTAGGTTTTCTATTTTTGTGTAGTATAGATTTTCAAAGTATGACCTGATAATTCTCTGGGTTTCCTGGGGATCTGTTGTTATGTCCCCCTTTTCATTTCTGATTTTGTTGATTTGGATTCTCTCTCTCTCTCTCTCTCTCTCTCTCTCTCTCTCTCTCTCTCTCTCTCTCTCTGCTTTTTGGTTAGTTTGGATAAGGGTTTATCTATCTTGTTGACTTTCTCAAAGAACCAACTCTTTGATTCATTGATTAAAGAATCAATGAATTTCTCTGTTGAATCTCTGTCTGGTTGACCTATCCAAGGCAAAAAGTGGGGTATTGAAGTCTCCCACTATTAAGATGTGAGAGTTGATGTGGGATTTGAGCTTTAGTGGTGTTTCTTTCATATAGATAGGTGCCCTTATATTGGGGGCATAAATATTCAGAATTGAAATATCATCTTGATCAATCTTCCCTGAGATGAATAGGTAATGTTCATCCTGGAGTCTTTTAATGAATTTTAGTTTGAAGTCTACTTTGTTAGATATTAGGATGGCAGCACCAGCTGTTTCTTAGGGTCATTTGATTGGGAAATCTTTTCCCAACCCTTTACTCTGAGCCTGTGTCTGTCTTAAAGTTGAGGTGTGTTTCTTGTATGCAGCAAAAGGATGTTTTCTTTTTTTATCCATCGTGTTAGTGTGTGTCTTTTTATAGGTGAATTGAGTCCATTGATATTATGGGATATTAATGCCCACTCATTGATATTTCTTGTTATTTTTGGTGGTAGCTTATACGTATTTTCTTCCTCTAGGTTTCTTTTCCGTGGGATTATTGATTGTTTGTGGTTTCATGAGTGTATCTGGGATCTTTAGGTTGGAGTTATCCTTCTAATGCTTTCTGAAGGGTTGGATTAGTAGATAGGTATTGTTTCAGTCTGACTTTGTCATGAAATATCTTGTTTACTCCATCTATGGTGATTGATAATTTTGCTGGGTTTAGTAGTCTAGTTTGGCAGCCATGCTCTTTTAGTGTCTGTATAACTTCTGACCAAGCCCTTCTAGCTTTCATCGTTTCCATTCAATACTCAGGTGTTATTCTGATGAATCTGCCTTTATAGGTAAGTTGGTCCTTTTCTTTTGAGCTCTTAAAATTTTTCTTTGTTCTTTTTGTTTTACGGCTTAATTATTATGTGAAGAATGGTCTGTTTTGGGGGATCAAATCTGTTTGGTGTTCTGTAAGCTTCTTTTATCTTTATAGGCATTTCCTTTTTTAGGTTAGGAAAGTTTTCTTCTGTGATTTTATTGAACACATTATCTGTGCCTTTGAGCTGGAATTCTTCTCCTTCTAGTCCTCTTATTCTCAGGTTAGGTCTATTCATGGTGTCTCAAATTTCCTGAACATTTTGTGTTATGACTTTTTGGTTTTCATGTGTTCTTTGACTGATGAATTTATTTCCACTATTGAGTCTTCTACTCCAGAGATTCTCTCTTCCATCTCTTGGATTCTGTTGTTTATGCTTGTATCTGTAGTTCCAGTTCTTTCTTCAGATTTTCAATTTCTGCCTTTGCCTCATTTTGTGCCTTTTTATTGCTTCTAATTCACCTTTTAGTTCCTGAAATGTTTCTTTCATTTTTTGGTTTTTCCTTTTCTTGGTTTTCTTTCAAAGTTTTGTTCATCTCTTCCAGTGTTTTGTTTATATTTTTTTCTATTTCTTTAAGGAAAATTTTCATATCCTTTTTGAAGACTTCAATAATCTGCATAAAGGTGTTTTTGCTGATGTTTCCTTCTGTCCCTTCTTCATTGCTCTGTTCAGGTCTTGTAGTTGTATAACCACCAGTTTCTTCTGGTGTTGCCTTGTTGTTTTTTATATTGTTATATATATTCTTGCACTGGCATCTACCCATGGCTTCATTGGTCCATACTTGGTCAGCTCCTGGTCAGTTGTGGCTAGAGGGCTTTTGTGTCTTCTGTTTGTTCTGAGCAAGGAGTCTGTTCAACCTCTAACTCTGCTCTGGAGTTACAGTTTCAAAGTCCTAAATCCTTGTCTGATCACAAAGATCGCCCTGGTACCAGGGCTTAGGCAGGCAAGCTAGGGGTTCCTAGAAGAGGCCCCTCACAGCTGAAGCCTAGGGGCCTGTCTGCTGGCAGAGTCTGAGATCTGACCCTTGGGTCTGATCCCGGTCCTGGAGAGGAATTCTCTGGACAGGCTGCTGGGAGCTGGCCTCTGTCACCTCTGAGATGGCTCTGGACTCATAAGACACTTAAATTTTGGAAATGACAGAGACATCTGGATATTTGGGCAATCACTCAAAGTTTTTGTTTTTTTCTTTATTTTTTTTGGTAACGTTGAAGCACTCATTTTTAGCCTATAGGCCTAGAGTCTCTGGTACATCTTTCAGTGAAGCAGGAAATTTGAAGGACCTTTCTGCCCATTTTGGGATAGTTTTTCAGTTGGTTTGTGTGTGTGTGTGTGTGTGTGTGTGTGTGTGTATGTGTGTGTGTTTGTGTGTGTGTGCGTATGTGTATGTCCTGAAGACTTTCTAGCAATTTTTTTCTGCAAAGCAAGAAACTAAAGGACCACCTCGGCTTGTTTTGTCAAAGTTTAAAGGTCACATTGTTATGGGTCTTGTACATGTAATTTATACAGCATACTATCAAGGAATCAAGAAAAGAGCAGCCTCTTGTCTAGTTGTTAACTTTTATCACAAAGAAAGTAAACTCTACATGGAGTTTTATCGATATTTGTTATTTTTGAGGTAGATTTGTGCTGCCAGGAGAAGTCTTGTCTTACTGTCTAGAAAAGTCTAAGTTATTAAAATATTTTGAATGTCACATTTTGTTTGTCTTTGAAGTTTTTGAAGATTATTTATTTAATTGAAATGTCTTTGTATATGTAAAAAAGTTAACTAACATGACTATAAATTTGTTTATCATAAATGACTATTAATCTATATTTTTAATATATATTATAATTTTAAATGTTACATGAACATAATATTTTAAACAAGAGTAGAAATATACATATAGCATAATAAAATTTATTGAATTTATATCAATAAATTATAATTTATATTCATGTGTAGCGGCCTGTTGCTACTTGGGTCAACAACTCAGGCTCAGGCCTGAGGATTGAAAAACACACAAACACATGGGTTATTCATTCAAGGTGAATGCCACTTTATTGAATGCCCATCTCAGCTTAAATAGTGGGCAACATGGGGAGGAAGCACAGTAGGAGTTCCCCAGGTGGCTGGAAATTACTGACTTCAAGTAAAAAGCCCAGCTTCCTGTACCAACCCCCAAAGTCAGGAAGGTCAAAACATACCGGGCAATGAGAGAGAGAGGATATGCAACTAGCTATCCACAGGCTATATTCATCAAGGCTCAGAGTGAAGGTGAAGTTCAGATCAGGGGCCTACATTAATGTAAAGTATTTTGAGATTAACAATTGTTTTTTGGGTCAAAGTAGATCTATTTTTTTTATTATTTTTCTATAATATCTTTTAAAGAAAGAGATTGACTATAACTATTTACTATTTATAATGAAAACAAACAAAAATGATATTTGGGAAATTTGGGAATAGTTTTTTTTTTTTTTTTTTTTTTTTTTTTTAGATATAATCACAGTCCTTTATTGTCAGATGGCACATGAATTTTGGGTAGGTTATGGAACTACAACAACACAATAATCAATATTAAACAGCAGACACCTGAAAATTGAACAATAAGACCAATAATCAGACTATCTGTATACCTGTGAAAAAATAAACCAATGACTATATAAATATAAGATATATTCAGAAAAAAAACA
>PVIH01029115.1:0-14177 GCA_004025045.1 Sigmodon hispidus | reverse complement strand
AAGGCTTTTTTTCATATCTTCTTTGAGAGCTTCGATGAACATCAAAAAGGAATTTTTGGTGTTGCTTCCTTCTGTTTCCTCTTCATTGCTCAGTTTAGGCCTTGTATTTGTAGGATCGCCACTCTCTTCTGGAGTTACCATGTTGTCCTTTGTAGTATTATGTAATTTTTTGCACTGACGTTTGCCCATGGCTTCAGTGTTTCCCGATTAGATGGGTCCTGGTCATTTGTGGCACTCGGGTTTGTGTGCCTCCTGTCACCTTTCTGGTCAGGGTCTGATTCTGTCTTTCAGAGACCCCTGCAGTTGTTGATCCGCTCAGTTCGAGGTCGTGGTGAGGAGCCGTGCAAATTCCCTCAGCAGGAGCTGTGGATGTGATCAGGGACAGAGTTTACCTGCCCCTGCTCCAGAGAGCGCTGGGATTCTGCAGCCAGCATTGGGTCCTGGAAGTGGAACCAGAAGCAATGGGAGCTCAACTCTCCCTCCCAGGCTGGGATATAGGCGCTGAGGCCTCTTGCCCCCTCCTGACCTCTGGGCGGGGTCTGAATCTGCCCTGCAGAGACCCCTGTAATTGGTTTGCTTAGTTCGAGGTCGTGGCAGGGTTTCCCTCAGCAGGAGCTGTGGATGTGGTCAGGGACAGAGTTTACCTGCCCCTGCTCCAGAGAGCGCTGGGATTCTGCAGCCAGCACTGGGTCCCGGAAGTGCAACCAGAAGCAATGGGCTGGTCCATATTTTAAAGACCCACCCCTCAGTGTGACTGTATTTGGAGGTGAGGATTTCAGGAGGTGTTACACTTAAATAAGATTGAGGTCCCAATCCAATAGTTACATGGTCTCATAAAAGGAAATAAGCAAACTACACACACACACACACACACACACACACACACACACACACACACACACAAGGCTGTGAAGTTACAGCTAATTGGATATTCTAAGGCGTTGAGGGAGGGAGAGTTCATGAGAAACTAACAGTGGGAACTTCATCAGGCTCTGTAGTCCCCAAAGCTGCAGAAACCCTGAATCTTCTGTTTAAGTGACTCAGTTTGTAGCATTCTGTTACAATAGACTAAACTAACTAATACACTGCTCTTAGAAAGAAAAAAGAAAAGACCTGGTTATTCTAGGAGTGAAGAAAGTGGCTGTAGCTAAAGCAGTATTTGGGGTTTGATTAGGAATCTTTTCTTCTTTTCTTGTAGTATATATACCAAAGTGTAGTATATATATTAATAGAGTATCTATAAAATTTATCATTGCAGAACTTTTTTTTCCTGCTATACATTCATGGTTATCTAGGACAAATTGTGTCATGTTGTCATCTTGCTTAGATAGAGCTGATGTCACAGTGTCTCTGTTCACTTCTAGGCCAGCCAACAATACTCCAGGTTAAGGATCTATCGTGGTCCATTGCTCATTTTCATAGCTGGCTTTGTTTTTGGACATTTGAGTGTTAATCTATTATCACATTATCAGATGATATTTTCACTGCCTTGCTTTATTGCCTGAGTAGTTTTGTTTTGTTAATTTTTCTTTGATGATAAACTGGTACATAATTACATTCTAATTAGGATAATATCCTAATCTCTTGCTATATTTTAAAAACCAGTACCATGACATTCATCATCAATTTTTAAAAATATATTTAATAATTAATCAATCCATGGCCATCCTTGTCCATGATTAGGCAAGAATTGTTATGTAAGTTTACTATGTATTATTTGGATAAAGCTAATCTTACTATATCATCTCCATTAGCTGTTAAGGGCCATGGAAGGAAATGAGATGAAGGAATGTTATTGATTGAGTTCAAAATCCCTAATATTATTTAGCTAGACTCTAGTTTTAATTCCAGTTCTGGGAATATAGAATAATTATGTGAATTGTTTTTTTTTTGGAGACAGTGTTCCTCTGTTTAGCCCTGGCTGTGCTGGAACTCACTCTATACATCAAACTGGCCTTAAACTCACAGAGATTCACCTGCATCTGCCTCCTACATCCTAGGATTAAAGGTATGTACCACCACCACCTGGCTTGAATTGTACCAGCAACAGTATCCTTCTATTTATTATTTTAATTAATTTTTTGAGACAGGATTCATTTATGTACACTTGGCTCCCCTATAACTCTCTGTGTAGACCAGGTTTCCTTTAAACTTACAGAGATATCTTACTTTTGTTTCCTGAGTGCTGGGATTAAAGGTACACCAATTTTCTTCACTCAGAAATAATATTGTTTTAAACATGTTACCTCTTTATTTCTTCCTGAATAATGGAATTTTCTCATTTGATTGATAGGATGCTGGCATATATTTTTATTAATATGCTTGTGAGTTTTCTATTTATTTTCCCCCAAGAATCTATTTTTGAAATATGTTAGTCAAATTGCAGAGTAGAAAATTCACTATAACCCAGAGTTGTGGTTAAAATCTCCAGTGTGGACAGAAACAGCTAAGTATCTTACTTAAAAAAAACTGATGTGTAAGAGCAGCCAGTCATAGCATCACTGAGCTAAGAGGGGAAAAGTGTATACACACACTGACAACAGTGATGAAGGAGAATCCTGGAGTAGGAAAGCAAGTTGTGAGCCTCTTAACATTTATTGTTTGTGTTACCAGCTGCTGTAACTAACACATATTCGCATTTTGGTAGATGAGTACAATAAAGCATTATTATTCATCTGTGTAACTGAGTACTATGGTTGTTCTGGGTTCCGACAGATTTCCTTCCTTTTGTAACATTGCCATTAGCGGTTAACTTTGACAATCATCTCCATCCCACCAGTAAAAGGGAAGCATAGATGGACACATGCCAAGGTTTATAAACTGTATTCATTTGCTGTGGCTGCCATACGAAGTACCACAGACTGGGAGGCTTAAATAACAAAAATTTATTTCCTTAGAGTTCTGAAGGCTAGAATTTTAAGAACAAGGTATTGGCAGGCTTAGTTTCAAATGAAGCCTCTCTGCTTGGGTTGCAAATGACCAAATTTCATCTGAATTCTCACATGTTCTTTTCGCTATATCAACATATCCCTGGTTTCTTATTCTATTTCCAAATTTTCCTTTTCTGAAACCAGTTATATGGGATTAGAGGCTACCCTAAAACTTTCTTTTAGCATGATCAGTGCTTAAATCTTTGAATTTTAGGGGCTATAATCCAGCCCATAAAAGGAGAGCAGTCTCAAAATGCCATAAGCTACTGCCACCTAATGCAGTTTCTGCTAATATTCTGCCCACATGTAAAGTGATCTAGAAACACCTACTTGTTTCCTAGAAAAAAGAAATAAGGGTTTGACTTGCTAGCAGTCATGACTCTTTCGTAAAAGTCAGTAGATATTAATCTCACACATATCTTACTGAAAGGATTTACTCACTTCTTCGCAGATAGAGATTGTCATCTTTTTTTTTTTTTCTTTTACAAGGTCCAGACCTACTTTCCAATGTCCAGTGACTATAAACTGCAAAGAAAAGTTACCTATATCATGCTTAATATACCAAAATAAGATACGGGTAGAAGAGATATCAGGGACAAAACCATCTGAATATAGATGAATGGGTGATAACACAGCAGTATCTGGTAGCTAGATCTAATGAAATCACAGGCCAAGTGATCCAGACCATTAGGTTGTTCTTCAATAACAGGACCCTAAGTGGTAGGGCCAGGAGATGTGAAGATAAAGAAGATAGAAATCTGGGGTGGGAAGTTCTTACACAAGTAACATTTTAGACCAAGCAAGTTTATTAAAAAGTACAGCATCTTATATACTTTTCTCAGGGGAGAAACAGAACAGAGTCAGTGGAAAGCTATCATATGAAGGAATGAAATCAGCAGGAAGTTAGTTAAGTAATGTCATATGAGGGAACACAGGATTTCTCAAGGGTGTAAGAGACTATACATAATGGCCTTGGAATGATTAACACCAGTCCCTTAAGGGGGAAATGTCAAGTTCCCAGGAACTAAGATCTTAATTTTTTTTGAGACTCTGGCCTCAGCCTCAGCCTCAGACTGGACTAGCCAAGTGTGCCACTGGGCAAAAACACAGAACTAGTTTCTTATTGTCCTATACTCAGAACCTCTGAAAAGATTTTAGATCAGCCCGGCTTGAAACAGAGAGGTGTTTCAAGGGTTCTTTGGTCTTGAAGTTCCTAATCCTGATCCCACTTCTGTGGGGCTGCTGATTGTATGTCTGGGATGCTGCTACCTCTTCATTTCCTTCATGACCACATCTCCAGTGGAACTTGAAACTATGCCCATTTTGAGTTGTTCAGATTTTGCCACTTTCTCCTCAGCTGAGTTTTGTTGTGGGATAATATTTTTATATACTGTGAAGATGTGTTTCTGACAAGATTTAATAAAGAGTGGTTCAATAAAGAGATAAATGGTCAGTATCAAGGCAGGAAATGATAGGCAGTACTTGTAGGAAGAGATAATAACTCTGTAAGAAGAGAGTTGGGATTCATGAGTGAGACGTGGGAGAAGTCAGATGTATAATATGGAGAAGAGGTAACTGTTCTATCTGTGTCAAGGGTTCCCCAAAGACCACCAGAGAACTGGATCCAATATAAACACATGAAGGTCTGTCTGTTTATTGCTTTGGACAGGTTCAAATGAACAGAGGTCAAAACCTTTTATTCCTGCACAGTGGAGGGTTTTAGGCGACAAACTCAGAGGTGAGAGCATATGAAAACAGGGTGCTCCAAGTCTTGGCATTTCAGGACTGGGCAAAGAGGTATGGGTTACAACAGCCATTGGCTACCCTTTCAGCATGAACTCAAGCCTTGAATTTACTGGCTAAATTTTCAGTGTGAAACTAACTTTTACATTTATTGGCTGTCAGGTGCATTCCTGAGACTCTCTCTAGACTCACAGGCATCAAATGCTCTTCCAGAAACAAAGCTTTGTAAGCATAAATCCATTCTTTCACATTAATGAAATATGTGACAGAATGTAGATTAATATAAATGAGATAATTTAAGTTATAACAAGTAGTTGGGAACAAGCCTATTCTAAGGCTAAGCATTCATAATAAATAAGTCTATTTGGGAGCTGCTGGACCAAAGGCAGTCTGACTACCGAGTTTGGACACTTGTAGCTTCTTTGAAGCCCCAAGAAGTCAGAGGCATGTTATGTTCCTTTGACAACACAACATCTTAAACACTCAAGGAGCATTTTTGTTTGCTTGTTTTCAATCAGCTCTATGTGTCAAGAAGTGCAGGGAAAGTATTTTCTAAGTTAGCTTTATTCTTTTGTGGCCTTTTCTCTGTTCTTTTCTCAGACTAAGGAAATTATTTGGACCCATATTGAGGGGCAGAATGAATTATCTTATCAGGCTCAAGTGAAGCATTAAATTTCTTGTTCAATAAATTGTTGCTGAGCCTATATTTATCAAAGGACTTATCAATCCCTTGTTGTACAGGAATGAGAGAAAGTTAGACTTTATAAATTTTGAGAATAAATGTCTCTAGGTTATTTCTGTTCACTTTGTTTATGTGAAAAAAACTATGAAATTCTTTCCTGGTCTAATTATCTCAGTAACACAAGTAAAGACATTAAGCAAAATATTTACACAGTCTCCCCCCCACCAGTTTCTCTAGTATTGCATGTGCAAATATTTCTTCCAAGAAAGAGATGGGTTTTTTTCACTTCATCAAATAAATTTTATATATTTCTAGCTTCAAGACTACTTTCAAATTTATTATATAATTAGATAAAGCCTTTGTTAAAAGTAATTCTTTTAGTACCAACTTTTGTGTTAGTTGTGATAGATAAACTATTGCAATAGGAAAATGTAAAAATGTTTTTAACCTGAAAGAATTCTCTATTTCTGCTTACATAAATATTAAGTGGTCCAGTTTTAGTGTAGAGGGATTGGAGTTTATGTCTTTATTTAGAAGCTCTTTCTCCTTCTGTATCCTCTGTGAGTATTGCTATTCAACCTGAACCTGAGAAAGAACATTGCAATCTATTCCTTGTAGACTGTAATGGATCAAAAAAAGTAGACAATGCCTCTTCTGCTAACACTGAAGAACTCATTCTTATAGCCACATGTGAATGTTATAAGTCCTGGTATCTGCCTGAGACACATTCAAAGTTGTTTGGGTAACCATCGAGTTGTTTGTTTCACTGTGGAATGAAGAAGATGGAGGTCAGAGGCTAGGGAAGCTCACCAATCCATGATTCTCCCTGGCTAGCAGCCAGCATCTGTAACTTCCAAGAGCTCCTCTTTGCCCCTTCCAAGCTTTTTATTCTGCTATTTAGTTCACAAACCCTCTAGTAAACTCTCCCCTTTGGGCCCAGCTGCCCCTTACTATTGGCCAGTAGACCGAAGAGTTCTCTCTTCAGTGGACTATTTATGGGTGAAAGTCTTTCTCTCCCTTTCTGATCTAAAGTAACATCATTTGTGAAAATTAAGAATCGCTTTAGGAAATGGAAATGGAGACAGCCCTTCCCTTAGCAGGTGACTTCTAAGCTTTCGAACACTCAGAACTTCTGCTATGGCCAAAAAGAGCTCTTGTGAGAACTATGGGCAAATTCAGAAAAACAGCAGGCCGTCTAATTAACCGTCCCTACCCTTGTTTGGAAGGAAGAAGATCTATGGGCCTGATATTGTTGTATTTTAAATGTCCTCTAAAAGATCCATGCATTAAAGGTGGATCTTAGGCTGACATCACTAAGAGATATTAAATCTGTAAGAGATGAAACCTAGTGGGAAGGTCATTGTGGCATGCACATGAAGTAATTCTGGACCTTCTCTTTTTCTGTCAGTTCATGAAGTCGGGACATTGCTGTGCAAAGTTCTCATATGTTCATAAACTATGTTGCAGAAGCCTTAAATAATGAGGACCTCTCAGTAGAAGGAGAAATACCTCCCAACTACAAACAAGAAGGGATTCATGCAAGGAAATCATGGCTTTTTTTTGTTCCACATTGACAGAAATAGAAACTTCTCTTCAATATCACCTGCTTCTTGTGGCCAGGACTTTTAGCTGAGTTTATGTAGAGGAATGATAGGAAATTTTTTAAAGTCAAATTTACATTTGAAGCTACACAATGAGATTTTTTTTGTTTTTAAGAGCTTCATTTAGGTATAAATGACATTACTATCCTGCCTATATTTGGGCTGCACAACTTTTTCATTTTGAAAAATTACTATTGTGTTCAATATTAAAGATGTATGCAGATTACTTGTAAAAACATTCTTATGTACATTTTAAAAACATTTTCCTCTGTCATCTTTCTTTCATCATGCTCATGTGTAGATAAACCTATTTTGTTCTATCCACAGTTTATACTTTCTCTTGCTGACTTGCATTCTCTTGCCTGGATCCTCTAAAATATACCTCTCTACTGATTTGGGATGTCTTTCTGTATGCAGTGAACTACCATTGGTAAAGAAAGGGAATTTTTGGCCTTTGGAAAAGCACCTTAGAGGCAGGCAGGAATTTAAAGCATACACAAAAGAGGAGGGCCGAGTTACAGGGAGGCACTGTGAACTGCAGCCTTGGAAGCAAGATATAAAAACAAACAAATAAAAACAAACAAAAAAACACAGGTAAGCCACACGAGCCATGTGGCAATACACAGAATAATGAAAATGGGTTAAATTAAAAGAGTTAGCAAGTAATGAGCCTGAGCCATAAGCCAAACAGTTTATAATTAATATAAGCCTTTGTGTTATTATTTAGGGCTAAGCAGCTGCAGGACTGCAAGTCTGGATCTCAGGCCAGACTGGCCAGAAACTTCTTGCTACATTCTACCTGTTAGTTTAAAAAAAATCACATTAGTTTTTAATCTATTCTAGTAAAGCTATTATTATGCACAAGTCTTGTAGACATGCTTTTATTTCTCATAGAGAAACACTGAACAATGAAATTTATGAATCATAGGGTAGGTGTATGACTGATGTAGAAATGGATGAATTTCCAACATGGTAATTATCATTAAATACTTGCACAACATTGTCTGAGAACTCAGGCTCCATCATTATTTGGCCAATAATTGATAGTGTCTGTTTTGACTCAGTCTGGTTTTATAAGCAATTAATTTGAGTATCTTTTCATGTATTTTTTTGTAATATTTTAGTCTTGTTTGGTGAATTGTCTGGTCAAATATCTTCTGATTTTTATTGTATTTTAAAATTATACATCCTAGATACAAATCAACATACTATTACAAATATATTTTTCTTAGTCTGACTTTTTCTAGTTTTCTCTACTATCTTTTATAAACAAAAGATTTAAGTTTTCTCAAGATTAAAAATTTTAACTTCTTTTTACTAAATGTGCCTCTGTTTTAGGCAGGAAATTTTCATGTAATTAAAGGTCATAATATTTTTCTTGAGTATTTTCCTCTAGATTTAAGTTTTATGCTTAAGCCTAACAGTTAATTCTTGTACATAGCAGTGGATATAGACAGTTTTGTTTTAGTTTGGTTCGCATGTGGGTATCCAATAATCAAAAATAAAAATTCTTGAAAGAAATTACACTCTCTTCTGTATTTTCTGTGAGTCTTTTGCCAAAACCAGTCATGGATTATAAGTCATTGTTTTCTGTCCATATGTATGTCAGTACCTTATTGCTTTAATTATTATAGTTTTGCAATAATACATAATGTCAAGTAGCATGAATTCTCTCATTTTCCTCTTCTCTTTCAACTTTGTTTTGGCTTTTCTAGGGCTTGTACATTTATTTCCTTTTTTATTTGTAGATTTTTAATAAAAATATTTATTGCAATTTTTAGCAGTATTGAGCTGAAGTGGGAGTAACTTTGCACATTCTTTCAGATTTTACACATAAACTATTATTTTGTGTTTGATTGTTTTTCAATTTGGATTCATTATAATTCATTCTATAATTCCTAGAATATTATTTACATCATTTATTATTTATAGTACCTGGAATATCAATATAATAAGAGGAAAGGGTGAGTGCTACTCTCCCTCCATTGTTGTTAGGGTTCAAGCCTTAGTCTTTCACTGTAGGGTGATGTTGACTGAAGGACCCTCATGGGTGGGTTTTGTTAAGCAGACAAGTACTCATCTATTCCACTGTGGCAATAATTTTACTTTGTCTTATATTTTCTTTTTCTTCTTTCTATTTTCTTCCCCCATTGTTAGACAGGGACTCACATAACCCATTAGACTCAAAATCACTTGGTAATCAAGAAAAATCTTGAACTCATAATCCCCATGACTTCAATGTTTAAACTATGAGATTAGGGGTATGTGCCACTGTGCTCTTCTTTTGCTTTTTAATCCACTTTAAAAACAATAACATGTTGAATTTTATTTATATAATCACATATTTCAATTTTTAAATTCTATAGCAAAGTCACTTACCCTTATTTGAAAGAATAAACCTATCCTAAATAACTAAAATAAACCCCATTTGACTGATATACAATTTTTATATAGTGCTATATCTAGTTTTTAGAGGTTTTCCATCTACAATCATGTAAATTATGTTCTGTATTTTCGTTTCTTTATCTTTGTATAGTTGTGTATATGGATGATATTGATTTTATAAAATCAGTTGATAAATGCATTTAATTTTATGGAAATGTTTGTGAGGTGTTGGTTAAATATTATTTAAATTCATGAAAAAGCTATTTCCTTTAGAGAAAAAAAATTAATGATGATGGAGCATTTCATACTATCTATTTCTCTGGTTATTCTCCCCAGCTTTCCCTCTCTTCCTCCTCCTCCTCTTCTTTTTCATGAGCCTAGGTCTTATGGATGCTGAATAGATAGATGCCCAAGAGTTAAGAATATGTCCTGTTCTTGTAGAAGACCCAAGTCTGGTACCTATGTTTGGCAGCTCAGAACCACCTGTAATTTCCAGCTCTAGGTGACTTGATTCCTTCTTCTAGCCTCTATCTATACCTGCATTCATGTGCAGATACACACACACACACACACACACACACACACGCACATGCACACGCACTCGCACGCGCACATGCACGCACACACAGGCACACACACACATGAACAAAAACAGATTTTCTGAGCCAAGGTCTTAATATGTAAACTAGGATGTTTTGGACTTTCAGTCCTTCTACCTCAGTTTCCTAAATTTAAGACTTGGGATTGTAGGTGTTCACTACCATGCACACCACATCTATTTCATTTCATCTTTCTCTCCATCCTGCCATTTTTCCTCCTTTTTTTACTTCCTTCCTCCCTTCCTTCCTTCTTTCCTTCCTTCCTTCCTTCTTTCTTTTCTTTCTTTTGAAAGGTCTTATGATGTAATTCTGGCTGGCCTAGAATTTCCTACATAGATTAAGTTGGAACCTCACTCAAAGAGCCCCCCTCCCCCTGGCTTATTCTCCTAAGTGCTGGGATGAAAGATTTGTGCCACAATGCCTGCCCCATCTATTTCTTTTGAATAAAGTTTAGCAATTTGTATCTTTCAAATATTTCGTCCATTCCATGGAATTTGTAATGTTAAATAACATAAAGCCACTTTTAGTAATTTCTCCTGTGTGATGTATGTGTTGATGTACATTTGATATGTACGTCAAGCATATTGCTCTGTAACTTTCCATTCATTTTTTTTTTTTGAATGAGGGCCCTCATCGAATCTGGATCTCATCTGATATCCAGCAAGCCTCAGCAACTCAACAACCCTGTCTCTGCACACCACAGCAGTAGAGTTACAGGCATAGAACACATCCAACTCTTTCACATGGGTGCTAGGCATTTGAACTCAGAATCTCATACATGTAGAGCAAATGCTCTTGCACATTTTCATCTTTCCAGTTACCCTATATTTTAATTATATTATGTCTTCATTTTCAAGTATAGCATGTATATTGTGATTCTTGACCTTTTCTTTTAATAAGTCTGTTACATATCAACTTTATTGATAATATCTGTTTTGGTGTCATTGATTCTATTATGTTTTCTAGAACTGAGTTGTAAATATGAAAATTATTGTAATTGGCAAATGGGATTTAATTAAGATATTGTAAAGAACCCTATTCTTTGTGAAAAAACAGCATTTGACATTTGAGAACAGTAATTACATGGTTAGACTCTTAACACAAATTTCATAGGCATAATTATTCATTACAGTCATTCAAATGTAATTTGGCTTAATATACTTCAGTTACTTTTAAATATTAAAATTCATACTGCAACTTTTCAAAGTGAATGCAGCCAAGTTACTTCTTCCATATTAGTGCATATTATGTAGAGAAAGATATAAAATCTTTAAATAATAACAAGTACTGGGCTCAGTGGAGATGGGTATGTTTCTGCTTATTAGAGTTTCCCACATTTGGAAATACTGCAGAAGCCTTCTTTAACCTCAGTGCAAGATTATAAAGCCCAGTCCTTCCCTTGTTTATTTCACTCTGGGGATCTTTTTTTCATGGACCAATGAGAAAGGAAAGAGCTCAACAAACTATGTTTTGGAGAAAATTCCAAGTTCCAAAACATTAGTAAGTGGAAAAAACTACAAAGACAAGCAAACTTTTAAAGTCTTCTCTGAAACAAGGAACTAAAACCTATGAGCATTAGTAGTGCAATAGTAGAGCAGGATGGTGAATATATTTCTTCATGGTATAGGCTGCCACTTCTGTCAAATGATAATGTCCTTTGCCCCAGAGAATCTTTTCTTGACTTTCCATTTGTCAACTGTTGGTCTTGATGCTTTATGAATAGAAGCTTATTCAGAGGTCCTTTCCTGAACTTATAAGTTGAAGTGTATTTTATACTTTCCCCTCTTTTGGATTCAGGATATATATACGTGTGTGTGTGTGTGTGTGTGTGTGTGTGTGTGTGTGTGTGTGTGTATGTGTGTGTTTATGTTGAGGTCATTGATTCATTGAAGTTGTAATTTGTACAGAGTCAGAAATAAGTATCTAGGCTTATTCTTCTACATGTACCTTTCTTATCTGACCAGGATCATTTGTTGAAGATTATATTTTTGGCTTTTTTTTTTGGTAAAAAATCCGGTGACATGTGGATGCATAGGCTTTTATTTGCATCTATGGCTTGTTTTTCTTTTTTAAAAAATAACTATCAATTCTTTGAGATTTTTCTTTTTTTTTCTTTTTTTTAAATAGCCAACAGATAGCATAGTTTATTGGATTTTAATCTTTAGTAGACCTTAGTAATAGCCACAAAGTTTATCTCTTTGTTAGTGCCATTATTATAATTGCCTGTCAGTTAAATGCCAAAAGTACAACTAGTTATCTGAATATTTCATAATGAAGCATACTCCATCTATAAGAAAACATGTTAAATAATTCCATGCCTAAAACATGCAACCTAAAGCTGAAGCTGAATTAAAATAAGACCTTCAAATACTTTTCAACAAGGGATGATTATTTTTAATGACAAATTGAAATGTAATTGCTCCCAAATTAAAATAAAATATACAATATAATAAAATCTAAATCTTTGATAAATGGTGAAACAAAGAAAAGAATATTCATAGTTTCCCTTAAGCATTATAAATATTCTCAAAATATTAAATTTAATAATAGAGGCATATTGGAAGGAGTGAACTTTGATCATTTTTTCTTTTATTTCTCCTTGTAACTGCTACACGATTTATCTCTATTTTCCTCTCTACCCAAACTTTTGTCCTTTTAAAAAACCTGACTCCAATTTGAGCTGCTCACATATGATTCTTGCATGTGGGTTAATTCAGTGAAATGTAGTTGACAAAATAAGAATTATGCCATTGAGGAAATGTTGTGAGATAATACTCTTGTACACTGTAAATAATTGTGATTTTCTTATTGGTTTAATAAAACACTGATTTCCCAGTTTCCAGGCAGGAAGTATAGGCAAGGTGCCCAGACTAGGAGAATTCTGGAAAGAGGAAAAGCATAGCAACAGTCACCAGTCAGACACAGAGAAAACAAGATGAGAATGTTAGACTGAGAAAATCTACCAATCCATGTGTCTAAACATAAATAAAAATATGGGTTAACTTAAAGTGTAAGAGTTAGTTAATAATAAACCTGAACTATGGGCTGAGCATTTACAAGTAATATTAAGCCTATAAGTCAATTATTTGGGAGTCGGCTTCACGGTATTTGAGAGTTTGGCAGGACAAAAACTTCCAATTACAGAAAAAAACTGACTTTACTATGTCAGGAAGTCATTGAGTGCCTATTACTCCTTAGTTAAGGATGGAGACTCTTGAACTCTTCCTCTACCTGTTAGAATGTCAATTGGCTTTATCTTGTGCAGGCCACCGTAGGTGCTGTGATTTTATAAGCATAATGCCCCCAGCCCCATGTCCAGAAAACACTATTTCAGCCCAGTTCTTTGGTTTATTACTAGATTTATGTCCCCTACTCCTTCATGGTTCCTGAGCCTTGGGGAAGGATGTATATAGAGACTTTTCCAATCCCTATAGCCTGTTCCTGAATAAACACACAAAAGCTTATATTAATTACAAAGTGATTAGCTGATAACTAAGGCTTATTAAGAACTAACTCTTGACTGCTTTCGGTTCCGCCCCCGGGACCAGGGGCTCTCTGCGGAGTCCCAGCACACTCTGGAGCAGGGATAGGTGAACTGTGCCCCTGACCACACCCACAGCTCCTGCTGAGGGAATCTGCACGGCTCCTCACTATGACCTCGAACTGAGCAAACTGAGCGAACCAACTGCAGGGGTCTCTGAGGGGCAGATTCGGACCCTGACCAGAGGTGAGGGGGGATCGGCAGGCCTCAGCGCCTGTATCCTGGCCTGGGAGGGAGAGTTGAGCTCCCATTGCTTCCGGTTCTGCCCCCGGGACCGAGTGCTCTCTGCGGAGTCCCAGCGCACTCTGGAGCAGGGACAGGTGAACTGTGCCCCTGACCACACCCACAGCTCCTGCTGAGGGAATCTGCACAGCTCCCCACCACGACCTCGAACTGAGCGAATCAACAACTGCAGGGGTCTCTGAAAGACAGAATCAAACCCTGACCAGAGAGGTGACAGGAGACACACAAACCCAAGTGCCACAACTGACCAGGAGCCATCTAATCGTGAACCACTGAAGCCATGGGCAAACGTCAGTGCAAGAAATTACATAATAATACAAAGGACAACATGGTAACTCCAGAAGAGAGTGGCGATCTTACAAATACAAGACCTGAACTGAGCAATGAAGAGGAAACAGAAGGAAGCAACACCAAAAATTCCTTTTTGATGATCATCGAAGCTCTAAAAGAAGA
>PVIH01029114.1:0-14166 GCA_004025045.1 Sigmodon hispidus | reverse complement strand
GAGTCTTCCAGTGCACCTACTCCATCTGTGTCCCCCCGAGTCTTCCAGTGCACCTGCTCCATCTGTGTGTCATCTTCCCACCAGCCAGCCTTCTGAGAGACATCATTTGATCCACAAACATTCAGTCTTCTAAGAAGAGACATTCCTCTACAGAGCCAGACAGTCTACTGAAAAGGCAATTGAGACAGAGCTGTTGGGCTATGGAAAGTGTTTTTTTATGGCTTGCCGAAATGAGGAACACATTTCTTCCTTGCCTACAAGACTGAGGGGGAAGTATATGCCATACTCTGTGACAGTGAGTAGTATGTATTTATGACAGGGTATGGAATGAAACGTGCCTGAAGTAGGCAGTGTTCATCAGTGGTAATGTGTCAACAAACAATACATTTACTTTCCATTTATGCTTCAAAATTTTTTTGCATCTGTGCTGTGCAGGGATATAATACATGCTTACATTCTTTATATATGTATGTGAGTGTGTGTGTGTGGTTTTTACATGCCACATTACACATGCATAGGTCAGAGCATCCACCATGGGATTCTGGGTGTTACTGCACTCAAGTCTTCTGGTGTGTGTGTCTTTACCTGCTACACCATCTCACTGGCCCTGTACCTTATGATTTTGCTCTATAACTTCCTAACATTCTGGTGGATTTTGTCTGTAAAGCATAAAGGATTATATGATACATGTCACAAGATCTGTTTGATTTTTAATCTTTCATTTTCCTGATTCTCCTATTAGACAAACTGTACTCACGGACTGCCTAACTTAATTTATGAGCAGAAGTATAATTTTTTAGCTGTCTCTTTTATTTTGGACCTTGTGCTTATAGCTACCAGACAGCTGTTTGGGTGGCTTGTCACATTTGTCATGGTTGTTCCAGCCTTCCTTTGAGAAAGAAGCTTAGTGGCAGTTGCCGCGTTGTGGGAAGTGATTCAGTAGACAGCCTTCTGGACTCTCCATCCGTGTGTGTGTGGGGGGAATTTCTTAGTGGGCTACAATGTGAGGGTAGTGGTGTTCAGGTAAATTGCTGTTTCCTACCATGTCCCCTATGTACTCTTTCCCAGATTGTCCCCTCAGTGGTGACAGGATACTAGACTTAACACAGCAGTGACCCCCAAACACTGACACCCCCCCGTTCTGTTAGCCCTTCACCCCCTGAGCACCGGTGCCATCTATGAGAGGAGGCATCTCTCTATACTGTTGCTTAAAGGGATTAAGGGTTTTTTTTGACACTAAACATTTGGTTCCCCAAATCTGCATGAGATACAAAGATTGACACGTTTCTAATGAAGTCTCTTTATATAAAATGTAGTGAAGTAGTTGGCTAATTTTAAATTTCATCTAGTGTTTAAATATTTTGAATTGCATGTGAGAAACGTTTTGAATAATGTGTATTTCTTCTAAAAAGGCTGGGTTAAGCTAATTGGGCTTGTGAATACTTGGAATTCAGCACTAGAGGAGCTAAGGAGGAGGATTGGATGTTCAAGGCCAGCCTGGGCTACCCAGTGAGATCTGTTTCTGATTCAGATTGGAAAAAAAAGAACCAGTCCAATCTTTTTATTCTGTGTTAATAAGATTACTGTGCATGTCTAGATTCTTAACATGAGATAGGCTTTTGTCATAGAAGGGAACATGGGGCTGGGGAGGTGGTTCCAAAGGGAAGAGAATTTGCTGCACAAACCTTAAGGACCTGGGCTCAGATCTCTAGCATTCATATCATAAAAACCCTTAGTGGCCAGAGAGATGGCTAAATGGGTAAAAGCCCTTGCTGCTCTTGAAGCTGACCTGGGTTCAGTTTCCAGCACCGACACCACATCAGGAGTCTCACAACCACTTACAACCCTAGTTCCCGGGATCCACTGCCCTCTTCTGGCCTCTGGGCACCTGCAAACAGATGGTGCACATACTCAAGGTTCATACACATAAGCTTTTAAAACTATGAGTAGCCATCATGCCTGCAACCCTAATATGGGAAAAAGGGTACAGGAACTGCAGGAACACTAGTGCTTGCCAGCTGCCAGCCTACCAAAGTACAGCAAGCTCCAGGATCAGTGAGAAGCAGAGTGGTAGAGGGGTGGGGCCCAGTGTCCTCTGGCCTCCACACACACTTATCATGTAAACCTATACACACATGCCTACAACATGCACACATAGGAAATGAAACAAACATGCTCTTCTGCTTTTCACTCTGAGGGCTCAATGTATTATGATCAGGACGTTCTTCACAATAGCTTGTTAAAGAAGAGCTTTGCTGAGGGTGGATAATTCTCAGTTCAGCCAAGAAACAGCTAAGTTCTTTAACTATCTCTCTCTCACACACAAAGCCAACTTTCACTCATCTGCTGTTAGAAGTCCATGGTAATACTGTTAGTTTCACGTGTGAAAGCAAATATACACTATCAAGGCCACACACGAGAGTTTATTTAAGAGAGAATTCCCAGGCGGATACAGAAGCAGGGGAGCAGGAGACAGAAGTCAGGGGACAGAGAGAGAGCCAAACATGTGCGGTGGTCTCTTTTAAGGGAAGGGGCATGTATGCATACGGATATGCGTCATGGGTCCAGGGAGGTGCTTCTGTAGGCAATGCTGCAGCCACGCCCAGGGGAGTGCCTCCGTACAAGGTGCATCCCACCTGAGCTCAGTTACATGGAATGCCAGGAATCCTTACAAATACCACATCCAACTACTGAAGAATTCTTCCTGTTTCAAGTACACATGGAATATTTTCTGAAATTGACCTCATGTTGGGCCGTAAAGCAAATGTTAATAAATTCCAAAGGATTGAAGTCATATAACATTTTCTCTAACCACAGAAGAAATTGCGAGCTGGGGTAATGAATCATTTTCTCCAGGAAATCTTTCAATATTTGAAATATGTATCAAAGGAGAAATAATAACCATTCTAGGAAATTGAAAGTGCACATAGTTTTTCAATATTAAAAACAAGAAAGAGGGTTATCACTACAAACCCTACAACCACCAAAAAGGTAGCTCAGGATACCGCTGAACAGGAGAGCATGGGTTTGAGACCCAGCACTGGAAAATAAAACTGGGTTGCCAATAAACTTAAAGTTTCACATGACTTACAAAACTGACATTGAACTTTAAAAAGCAATCTTGATTTTAAGAATGGTCAAAAAATAGAACAGACATTTCTTCTATAATTGATGGCTGCTCAGTGCTGGAAATGATGCAAAGCAGCATCCGTCACCTGGAAAGGAGTGAGATCCACAGTGAGGCTCTCACTCACATCAGCTAAGGAAGATATTATGAAAAGTATTGATGGGGACATAGGGAAACCGGAACCCTCACAGTGGGTGGGAATGTGAAATGGCACAGCACAGAGACTTGCACATGAATGTTCATGAAAGCATCATCCCTGGTAGCCAGAAAGTGAACTCAACCCCATTGTTCATCCACTGATAAAGAATCCCATAGCTCCATGCAATGAGCATCATTTGACATTGAAAAGAATGTAGTACAGGCACACGATGTCATGTAGTTCTGTCTTGAAGACATTATGCTGCAAAAAACCATACCCTGTGTCACTCTGATTATATAAAATGTCAGGTACAGGCAAATTGATAAAGATAGAAATTGTTTTAGTGGCTGTTAAGGGTTAGGAGTAGAGAAAAGCAGGAAATGGCGTTTATGGATGTCAGGTTGTGGGGATGATGAAAAGGTTCTGATACTGACTGGGTAGAGGTTACGCAAGGCTAGGCATGCACTAGGCCAATAGTCTTAGACTCAGGTTTTTTTTTTTTTTTTTTTTTGCTTTTTTTTCCATTTTTTCTTTTTATTATGAATAAAGAAGTCATATTTTCTATCCTTGTATATACTTATTCCTCCTCCCACCACATCAGGTCACTCTCTCTTCTCCACATCTCCCCACCCCACCCCACCCCCAGCATGGGCTGGTGGTCCCAAGGTCACACTGTCCCAATATTGCTTAGTTCAGCCTCCGCTCCTGGCAAATACAGTTTTCTCCCCCCAACATCGAGACTGAGTCAGGTGTTCCTCTAGGGGGAGTGGGATCCAAGGTGCCAGTCCAAGGTGTTTCAGATCCCAAGCTGTTCAGTGGTTGTGGTTTGCAGCTTGGGCATGCTTTGCTTTTTTTCTTTTTTGTTTAGAGACTCAGTTTTTGAGACAGACTCACTATATAGTTCAGGCTGGCCTCAAACTCATTATTATATAGCCCAGGCTTATGTCCTTGAACTTCTTTTGCCTTAGCCTCCCAAGTGCTGGGACTTCAGACTTCAAGCATGTGCTACCTGTAAGTAGATAAATTATATGATATGGTAATTATATCTAAATAATGCTGCTATTGGTAGAGAAAGCAAACCCTCCCCAGGAAACAAAAGCAATGCGAGGACAAATACACATATACATATATATCTTAATATATTAGTAATTTTGATATAAAAATGAGCAAGAAACTTGAAGGAGCACCCACAGGAGAGAATGTCCAAATGAATTATAAATGTATGAAAAAGATCTTAACATCATCAGTCATTGGGAAAAGAAGCTACTAGAATACAACTACATCCCTACCTACCCAAATTAGCCAAACTGACATTATCAGGCATTTAAAAAAAAAGGTTATGGGGCTGGAGAGATGGCTCAGCAGTTAAAAGCAATTAACTGTTCTTCCAGAGGACCCAGGTTTAATTCCCAGCACCCTCATCTGGAGTCTCCCACCTGTGATTACAGCTCCAAGGGATCCAAAGCTTCTGGCCTCCATATGCTGCTCTACTCATATGCACATACCCACACACAGATGCACAGGCTTACACATAATTTAAAATAATTTTTTAAAAACTGAAGATCTGGAACTCATGTGTGTCTCTGTGTGTGTGTGTGTGTGTGTGTGTGAGAGAGAGAGAGAGAGAGAGAGAGAGAGAGAGAGAGAGAGAGAGAGAGAGAGGGAGGATAGTGGGGGCCGGTTCTCAAGATAGCTGTCCTTGCCCTAGAACTCAGTGTGTGGCCCCATGAACATGTGCATGTCATGTAGCTCTGAAGTTCAGTCCCTAGTTTTATCTCAGAGAATATGCATACATATCAACATAAAGTGAATATTCACTTCTGTATATTAGCCACCTTGGAGCTAGCCCAAATGGCCATTGTGGAATATTCATCTGTGGATTCGGATAATGGATGCCTAGGTCTGCAGCAGTGAAATGGAGCTACTGCTGTGCTTGCCAGCATTGGTGAATATGCTAAAGCCGATGCAGGGCAACCAACACTAAGATAAAAATCTGTAAATGTTGTCTAACTCTGTTTATATACAGTCTAGGTCCTCATCAGAAAAGAATCTCTCAGCTTCTCTTAGCATACATGGAGAGAGTCAGCAGAAAAAGAAAACAAACAAACAAACAGAAATACTGTTACAATTCACAATGGATTGCATAAGAAACACATCTATTCTCATCACTCTTAAATATTCACATTTTTTTCTAGTTTGGTTTAAACCTTTTTTTTTTTTTTTTTTTTAACTGAGATAATGTCTTACTTAGTTTCATTCCTGTTGCTGTGATAAAAATACTCTGAAAAGCAACATGGGAGGAAGGTTTACTGGGATCACTGCTCAGGGTCCATCATGGTGGGGGAAGGGAGCTGGTTACATTGCATCCACCATCTGGTGTTGCATGAATCCTAATTGGTCTTATAATAAAAAGCCAGAGCCAGATATTGGGGGAAAGCTGAAAGATCAGAGAGACCGAGGATCAGGCCACACCCCCTTCTCCCCTAGCCAACTCCTCAGCTGAAAGGGGATGGATGACCCTGTCTCCAAGGATCCTCAGACTGAGTCCTCTGAGTCCTCTGCTGAAGGGGGATGGAAGGGAAGTCCAAAGGGCCCAACTCCTGTCTCCTCCTGTCTTATGTTCCTTTCTCTGCCCAGCCATATCACTTCCTCTCTCAGCCTTCCTAGTGCTGGGATTAAAGGTGTGTGCCACCACCACCTGGCTCTGTTTCTCTTTTGGACTGAATTAATCTCATGTAGCCCAGTATGGCCTTGAACTCACAGAGATCCAGATGGATCTCTGCTTCACTGCCTGACCTCTGTCACTTACTCTGTGGCTGGCTCTGTCCTCTGATATTCAGGCAAGCTTTATTAGATTACAAACACTATATCACCATAAGCTGGGTTTTGTCTACTAGTTTTTGTTTTTGAGAGAGAGACAGAGAGACAGACCATGAGCTGAGTGGGAAGGGAGGTGTAGAGGATCTGGAAGAAATTGAAGAGGGAGAAAAAATATGATCAAAATATATTATATTAAAAAAAATTAATAAAAGGCACTAGCAGAGAACAGGGGGTGCATGCATGCCTGCTGCACATAGCTTGCTTTTTCTACTTTATTGAGTCCTGACCTCTCTTGGGAGTAGTCCTATCTAGGTAAGATAGGCCTTCTCACATTAATTATTATAATCAAGATAATTTACACACATTCTCAGAGACTAACCTTAATGTGGAGATCCCACCATGGATTACCGATATCACCTCCAAGGAGACTTTAGATTCTGTTAAGTTAACATTTAATACCATCATGGAAAATAAATATTACAGTATGGTCAAAGATTTCTGTGCTCCCATCCCCCACTTCCAAACCTCCCTCTCCAGAGTTACCTATTGTAAAAATGATGTGACCTCTCCATAGTCTTAATATTCATCATCTTTACATGTTCATAAGGTATTATATATGTATTTATGTTTATACTTATGAAAGATAAAATAATAATGTATTTGTATATTATTCCATAGAATACTGTAATTTACATACTGTACAATTTACACTTTTACTATACATTGCTTTTGAAATTTTCTCATTTGAATCAATGGATAGTTTTGGTACTAAGTGAATATTATGAATTACCATTCCTAACTGTATGTAATTCTTAAGAACTGAAGATGGTAGAGATGTTTGTAACTGTAACCAAGCCTCCGTCCATCTCAGACAGTGAGGCTGTGACTACAGTTGTTTGCTGAGAGATTGGTCCCTACATGATGCCAGTCATCAGAGAGCAGCTGGCTTCAGGTAGAATGGGCAAAGGGCCATTGTGAGTTTGGCCTTCAATTAAATATGAAGATCAACCTAGATGCCTCGTCTGCCTTTTCCTCTTTACACTGCACTGTGATGATTTGTAAGACTTTTGTGAACCACGTTTTTGTGATCATTTTAAGTAATGCGTAAACCATAGAAAGCTTAGTTCAGCAAAATAAAATAAATCCACTTAGCCAACATCAGAGAAAAAGAAGAAAAGTCATCAAATTCGATATATGAAGCCAGGGTATTAAGAGCAAATATCTCTCATTAATTATGGTGTGTGTGTTCTGGTGGGGGACAGTTATGGGAAAGGCTGGCAGTGTGTTGATGATGTTTTTAGATAGGTAAAATAATGAGTACATGGAAAGGGGGTGCTGAAGCAGAGCTACTACTGTGCTGGATGCAACTCTCTCCTAGGGGTAGAAAACCTTTACACTGCATGGCAGGTGGGAGAGCAGAGAATGATCTCTTTTTTTTTTTTTTTTTTTTTTTAAGATTTATTTATTACGTATACAGTATACAGAAGAGGGCACCAGATGTCATCATAGATGGTTGTGAACCACCATGTGGTTGCTGGGAATCGAACTCAGGTCCTCTGGAAGAACAGTCAGTGTTCTTAACCTCTGAGCCATCTCTCCAGCCCCAAGGATGATCTCTTAACAACCGCTTTGTTCCTCTTATTGGGGGGAAGTAAGAAAAGCCTGTGGTTGTTTTCTTTCTGAGTGGTCACTGTAATTTTTTCCAATATTAGCTGAAGCCAGAGCAAAAAATGAAAGGCCCATCTACTTGTTAGAAATAAAATTTGTAATTTTTTCTATTTTGTAGCTCCCCCACCCTCGTGTGTGTGTGTGTGTGTGTGTGTGTGTGTGTGTGTGTGTGTGTGTGTGTGTGTGTGTGTACGTACACAGGTACACTCATGCATTCATGTGTGGAGGCCCAGAGTTGATTTCAGATGTCTTCCTTAGTTCCCCACCACCTTATTTCTCAGTCCCTCCCTGAGTCTGGCTCTCCCTGTTTGACTAACCTGGCTGGCCAGTGAGGCCCATGGACACCTTCTGTGTCCCCTCACTAGCATGGGCTCCCATGTGTGAGCTGCCATGCTGAGCTTTTGTGTGGGTCCTGGAGGTCTGAATTCACACTTCTGTGGCAAGCCCCATTGCCCTGGACCATCTCCCACCCCACGGTTGGATATTGTTCACTTTGTTAAAGAAGCATTGTAGGAATGTGAATTATTAAAATGTCCTACTTCCTGATTTTTTTTTTCCATTCTGGTCTAGCATTTATGACACTTTTTAAAGTTTAACAAAACAAAAACAAAAATTGAATCTAACAAAATGGCCAGGCAGTAATAGCGCATGTTTTTAAAACCAGCACTCAGGAGGCAGAAGGCGGCAGATTTTTGTGAGTTTGTGAACAACCTAGTCTACAGAGCAAGTTCCAGGACACCAGGATGTTACTTAAAGAAACCTGCTGTGTGTGTGTGTGTGTGTGTGTGTGTGGTGGGGGGGTAATAGCTTACTGAAGTCAGTGGACATTTATGTTAATTATTTTCTCCCTCAGTTTTTAATTTTGAATAATCTCAAATCCAAAGAGTACAATGTTCATGTAGTCTTACACCTCTAGATTTATATTATCAATATGTTGCTCTGTTTACATTATGTTCACTACATATATGCATTCACATGTACACATGCATGTTAGTTTTTTCACTACATATATGCATTCACATGTACACATGCATGTTAGTTTTTTCACTACATATATGCATTCACATGTACACATGCATGTTAGTTTTTTCACTACATATGTGCATTCACATGTACACATGCATGTTGTTTTTTTCCCCTGTTCCTTTACCTAAACACTTTTAACATGCTTTTCATAAGAACACTAGCATTCTCTTGCTCGTGTGCAAAATGAAAAAGCTGTTTTCATCTCTGAAACTCTTTTGTTACCTGTGTTTTTATCTGTATTCAAGAACAAAAGGGAGCGGGAGGGGATTATTAATAGCAGCCGCCCACTGCCGAAGTTATTCGCCACTGAGATACTCCAGAATTCAAGTGTGAAAATGAAAGAAGTTGAGCTTCAGTGCCGAATACACATAAAGTCCTGGGGAAGCAAGACCCCACTACATCAGCCAGGCCCAGTCTCTTGAACTGTTTCTCCCCGCTACATAAACCATGAAATCACCCCCTCAACTGCTTCATCACATGTGACATGTGTCAGGAAAGAGCACATTGCTATTTGTTTTCACCAATTCGTAGCTTTCAGAGTTGCAAAGTCTCAAAATGTCTGCTCTAAGATCTATTCATTTTATAGGCAAAAAGTCAGGTTCAAGGTCATGGAACTAGACACAAAGCAAAAGCCTGCTTTTCAAGTGCTCCTCCCCCGTTATTTCTATTATGTCACATGGCCTCTCTGGGAAACTCAGTTGCTTCAGCCAGGGTCTTGATAAGTGAGCAGGGTTCAGGTCTGAGAAGACTATGCCTAGATAACAACTACATGCCCTTGAATCTCATTCCAGTGAGCTACACAGGACTCTTCAAACTTCTATATGCATAAGAATTTCCAGTAACCTTGATGCAAGAGGGCTGAGGTGGGACCCAGGAGTCTGCATCTCCAGCAAGTTCCTGGGTGGTGCTGATGCTGGGCCTAGGAGTCTGCATCTCCGACAAGCTCCCTGGTGGTTCTAATGCTGCAGGTGCATGAACCGGCTGTTAGAACCAGCATAGCTTCCCACAGCCCCAGGCGCCACCAAAATAGGAAAGAGTACTTTCAAAACATTACACAGTAGTGCACTTTATAAAACACAGAGAATAATGTAATTAACACCTGTGTACCTACCATCAGTCCAGAATGAAGTACTTTCAAACACTCTTTGTACTTTTCTAACTTTAAGCCACTTTAGAGAAAGAAGTTTTATCTCCATGTGCTAATTTAGATGCAACTGTCTCTCAGCATCATTGCACTACTGACTAGAGATTTCATAGACTTAAATGTTAATATAGAGAGAACCTCAGATTCAAGTTCCTTTGCCAAATAGAACCATCAAAAAGAGCAGTGCATCACATTCTATTCTATACTTTCATTACAAGCATTTTTTTTAATAACTGAGTCTGTTTATTTAGTCTAACAAAACACATTCTGCTTTGATTCACCTTTTCTTTTTGGTTTTTAGATTTTATTGTCTGTGTGTTCAAGTGTACACGCATAGAACAGTGCCTATGGATGCCGGAGGAGACAATCCCTGCAGATCACTCAGAATTGCAGCCTTTTGCAAGAGCTAATACTTTTTTGTTGTTTTGAGACAGGGTTTCTCTATATCCCTGGCTGTCCTGGAACTCACTCTGTATGTAGACCAGGCTGGCCTCGAACTCAAGAATTCCACCTGCCTCTGCCTCCTGAGGGCTGGGATTAATGGCTGCACCACCACTGCCTGGAAAGCAAGTACTCTTTAACTTGTCAAGCCACCCCTCCTTGATTTGAGCTAACTTTTTTTTTTGAGACAGTCTCACTATGTACCTCTGGGTGGCCTCAAACATCAGTCTGCCTTTGTCCCCAGAGTGCTGGAATTAAAGGTGTGCTACCACTCCCAGACTTTACCTGTACTTTAAAAGAACTTTAAGATACCTGGACTACATTATTGTCAAGCATTGGCTGTGGGAGTAGAATATATGTGGCTCATAAAGTCATTTGTACTGAGAATGTTTACCTGCCCACTTCTTTCTATGCAAAATTGTCAGGAAATACACCCACTCCTTCAAGGGAGTATTTCTGCTCATGCTGTAATAGTATTCTGTCCAAGCCTGATTTCCAGACAAGCATTTCTGTCATCTTCCTTTATCTCAATCCAGCACACGCCATTGATTCACTTTTGAATATGGTTATCAAGTACTAATGCTAGTTACAATGTGACAATAAGTTCCTTAAAGATTTTGTGGTTGGGTATTTTGTTGTCTAAAAATAATGAACAATATAGTTATTAATCACCTCGATGCAACATGGAATGTACCTGCAGCAGCCAAAAATAAAACAGACCTCTAATATATAGGTGAAGAAATACCCTAAATACTCCTCAAACGCCTGTAGATACTGTCATTTCTTCTCATTTCTCAGAGTCCCTCGGCAGTAAAAATAAATCATCAGTAATAATTCCCCATGGAATTAGAGAAGAATGTAGAGTACAAAGCCAAGTTATAAAGCTTGTCAAAGAAGCTGAAATATATAAAAAAAGAAAAAGCACTACAACTCAGTTAAATAAATATTTATGAAGTTTCTACTTTCTTCTGGCGTACTGAGAGGTACCAGTACATGAGATTAATGCAGTCTTCTGGCTGATCATGACCTTGAAGGGGACTCCGTCATTGGAATAGGTAACAAGAATGCAGCATGATGAAACCAAAGAGGATGGACAGATTCTAGAGACAGTGTACGAAAAGTACAAAGAAAAAGAACCTGGAAGATGTGATGTAGTAAAAATGAAAGAATTAGGGATGTAGCTTAGTGTGGTAAGTGTGGTTGCCTAGTGTGTCCAAAGCCATGGCTTCAATATCTGGTACCACAGATGACTGGTGTGGTAATGCTTGCCTCATACTCTCGGCACTTGGGCAGTGAAGAAAGGAGGATGGGAAATTCAAGGTCATCCTTAGCACTGAGAACCTAGAGTCGCTGTTCAGAACAAAAACAAGAGCTCTTTGTCCTTTTTAATGTGTTTGAGACACAGTCTCATGTAGCTACGACTGCCCTCAAATGCACTACCTAGTTAAAGCTAGCCTTGAATTCTCGACCCTGCCTCTACCTCTCAAGTGCTGGAACATTAGCTTGAATCACCATCCTGTTCCCAGCTAAGACTTAAAAAAAAGAGATTGATTATTTTTTTGTGTTTGTGTGGGTTCTTGTGAGTTTATGTACATCGCCTCTATGCAGAAGGTGCTGAGGTGTAGGTGCTGAGATCCAGAGCTGTGAGCACTCCAGGGCACTGGGTCCCCCGGAGCCCCCTGGTGTAGGTGCTGAGAACCAGAGCTGTGAGCACTCCATGGCACTGGGTCCCCCGAAGCCACCGGTGTAGGTGCTGAGATCCAGAGCTGTGAGCACTCCAGGGCATTGGGTCCCCCGGAGCCACCGGTGTAGGTGCTGAGATCCAGAGCTGCGTCCCCTGGGAGAGCAGAAGCACCCTTCTGCTGCCCCATCTCTCCAGCCCCCATGAACAAGCGTTTTTAAGTCACTTCATCTGATAGATTTAATATCTGTCTTACTTAGAAAATTGGTTTTGAAAGAGCCCCCAGAAAGCCTTGCTGTGGCCTGTTTTAGAGGTGTGAAGTTTCCTTGGGAATTAAAGGCATATACATTCGATCATGACTTTTATGAAGTTACAATGATCTAGTGGGAGAAACATTAGTCCATATGTAATAAAGTATAATAATCGTCTTAAATAACCAAAGGATGAGTAATTTTCTGATATCAAAGCATGATACATGGTTTAAGTCACAAATGATAATAGCCCTGACTTACACTGCACCACACACTTTATTTCCTTGTTATTGGGAGAGCACAATATGTAAAATATGCCATGCTGTCTGAAGAGATACTTCTGCAGAGCCTGGACTGTCTGCCCTTCACATGGTGTGGGTTTACCTTACACGGATTTCAGGGTACACACTCTTGTGCTTTTGCAAATGCACTATGCTTTCCAGTAAGAGACAAATCCCTTAAGGAGATGAAGTGCTGTGGGTTTCTGTTTCTATAGAGCGTTACAATGCAAACACAATGTGTTGCCACCCTCCAGTGATAGGAGCCTTGTGGAGGTAGAGGTAGTGCTGGGCGTTGGCTCTGGGTCCTGGCCCTCTCACTGCGGCTCTCAAGCTCTGAGAACCGAGTGCTCCGCTTGGGACACTGGCCGAGGTAGTGAAAGTCTATTGCTGAGCGATGCTTCAGTAGTTTTATTATGTCAGCAGAGAAACATGGAAAAAACAAACTTCAAACTGAGGATATTGTTGTTTTTGCTGTAAGCTAACTGCAGTAGTTTTACTCTGTTAATTACAGAATGCCCATAAACTCTGGATATTCTCTCTCTGTGTGTGTGTGTGTGTGTGTGTGAGAGAGAGAGAGAGAGAGAGAGAGAGAGAGAGAGAGAGAGAGAGAGAGAGAGAAGACAACCTTGACTGTCATTCTTCAGGCATTATCTACCTTATTTTTTTTTTTTTTTTTTTTTTTTTTTTGAGACAGTTTCACTCCTCTGCCTGGAATTCAACAATCTGGATAGACTGGTCAGCAAATCCCCAGGTTCCTCCTGTGACTCCCTCCCCAGCACTGGAATTACATTCACCATGCCTGGCTTTAAAAAGCCTCCCCTCCCCCGATATATAGGAAGAGAGATATGTGTGTGTTGTGTATGTGTATGAATGCCATACTTGTATATAATGCACTGTGATTACATTCACCCTCCTACCTTTCTCATGCTCCTTCTCCCACCAACCTCCCTTCCCAACCCACCCTCTCCTACCCTGTGTCCCTCCTTCCTCCTTCCCTCTCCCCTCCCCCTCCCTTCTTCCATCCTGTGGAGGGAATAGACAGGCAGTGTCACAGCTAGCAAGTGTTCCTGATCACAATGCTAGACAGCATCCAGTGTGCTACTCCGAATTCCTCAGTCCCCACAGGCCTTCTATCTCTCTTCATCCATGTTCCCTGGGCTTTGGGGTCAGTGACAAATGTCCCACTATATATGAGGCTAAGCACTGTGGCTTAAAAACAAGAACAACCAAACTACAACAACAAATGGGTTCTTGGGCTTTTACTTTGGTCAGACTCAGGTTACTGTAGCTCAGACTCAGGTTAAATCTCAAGGAGGCAAAGCACTTTGTCCACTGAGTGCCCCCCAGCCTGATGAATACTTTGGTCATAGAGTTTGAGAGATCTAGACTTGGGACACAGTGACACAGTGACGCTTGTTCAGCTCTGGACGAAAGCTCCGTGGCAGCACTAAGGCTGTACACTCTGTTGTGGTTATCAGGACTTGTTTCCTAGTGAAGACTCAGGGCCCCCCTTGCAGGGAGCTGTGCTGGGAGCCAGACCAACCCTCCTCTGGCTTCCCCTTTCCATCCCCTCCTTCATCTTTCTCCT